>JASAND010002377.1:0-38595 GCA_030248195.1 Trissonchulus latispiculum
ACTGTTTTTGGAATTTTTGTGGTTTTTTGTGTATCTGCTAAAACCGTTACAAAAATCGCTACAAAATGACTAATTTTAGGGGTTTTTTAAGCTAAAATAGTGAAAATTTAGTTAAAAATCCGGCGAAGTCGGAAAATATTTTGAAAATTTAGTGTAAAAATGGTAAAATTCGACAATTTTTGGGGTTATGGGGGAGGTCGGATTTTATGGGAGGGGCTTTTCGTGGGGGGGGGGTGCTCCTCGAATGGGGGGGGAGGTCGCCGAATGGAGGGGGCGCGCAACCCCCACCCCCCACTAGGGATAAGCCAGAAGTATAAAATTTAACAATTTAAAGAAAAACGCGCCGACTGCGCGAAAATTTTAGAAATTTTACAAATTTGGCACGTTTTATCAAAAATTGGGGGGGGGCAACAAGCCAAAGGGGGAGGGTTTCAACCACCACAACCATTTAGTAAAAATTTTATTAAAGAAGAATGTGGAAAACAACGCATGAATCGAAAATAATATATACGTACGTATACAGTTATGTATATGCCTTAAATTGTATATATACTATATAATACACAATAACGACTAGGCAACGCGCCGGAAGCGCAAAAGTTTTGAAAAATGTAAAGAAAAACGAGCCAAATTTTTGAAACCGTGCAATGAAGAAAGCGTCGAAGGCGCGAAAATTTTGGAAATTTTATTATGTCGCACGTTTTATCAAAAATTTGGGGGGGGGAAAGCCAAAGGGGGAGGGTTTTAATCCCCAAAACCCCTGCCCTGGATACGCCAATGGGCTGGATACGTGCAATTTATTAAATCCTTCGACAGCTGAGCTGTGTAGGAGGGAGTTATATAGTAGATTTACTAGCGTTACTCTTAAGTTAGGAAACATTTAAGAGTGGTGGAGCACAGTTAATGGAACGGGGTCCGGTTACTTATCTGTCTTTGACCCGGTTATCTAGGAAATTTTCAAATCCTACAAGAACTTTGATGTCGCTTAAGGTGGTGATTCCTTTTGGGCTCATATTATTGGTTGCGGTTCAAATTAAGATGAAATTGAATGAAACCTTCCAAAAAAGTTCTTTTAGCCGTAAAGTCGGACTAACGGTGTCAAATTGAAGGTGTCGTCGAGGCCGATTACTCATTGGCATTGTAATCTTCTCAATGCTATCCCGTATGCTTCTATCATAAAAAATGTAGTTTTTGCAGAAACATGACCAAATTTTTCCCAGCGATTGTGGAGCATTTACTATGCAAGCCAGAGGGTAGCCGCTTGCGCTTGCTAGACGTTTCTTACACAAAAATACCCAGGGACCCTTTTTAGTTGCCCCGATTGCTGTTTTCTAACTAAAGTGGTCGCTTGCCAAAGTTGGGAAAAGTAGGCAAAATCCAGGTCGCGCATATATTTTAGCTAATTTCTTTATAACGAAGAGCCGTTTCAGGGTGCCCAGCGAATTGATAGTGGAATCGAATGATGTGGCCGACGCCTCACGAAAAAATTTACTTTTGTCTGCAAAAAGCTGGAAATTTAAATTAATTCGAAAATGCAGTAAAATAAGTTCCGAGAACTAACGTTAGGTTCACTGCCTATTCATTAGAAAGAGAAAATGTTAAGCTCCAGTTCGATATAAAAATGGTTTCTTAGCTCCAAGGAATGAATGAGTAATAAGGGTTCAAAGTTGATGTCTCCAAAAGTAAGCACCACCTTAACAGGAATTTTTCACGTGCTTGCTATCTGTCTGATACGAAAAACATTTAAGGTATAATTAGTTCGAAAAAGTGACCTCCCTGGTAACGTCACTGAGCAGCACTCCTGCCTGACAGAGACGTTAGCAGGGAGAGTTGCAGGCACACCGCAGCAGTCTTTTAGCACGGAAGGTTACTGCGGCATAACTGCGTTTGCAATGCCTGGTGTTTATTACTTTGGGGGGGCCCACTTTTGGGTCCTCCTACTCGACCCTTCCCCCCCCCATTCGTTCCCCTCCCCACTTTTTTTGGGCTTCCTCCACTCATCCTAGGGTGCCTAGAAGTTATCAAATTTTTGGAACTTTTTATCACAATTTTCGAAGAGTTTCTAGCTTTGACGGAGTTTTTTGGTCAAAAATCGTCTACTTTGGTGCGAAAACATGATTTTTGAGTATGGTTATGATTAAAAACTTTAGAAATTACCTGGACGTCACAAATTTCTTGAGCTTAGTTATGGCAGTATATCTGGGAAATAGACTATTTATACCGTGTTTTAGCATTTTTTGCCTATTTTATTTCCCCACTTTTGGAGTGTCCCCTGTTGTATGATAAATATTGCATATTACGAGTAGAAGCTGCTCAGCGATTGAGTTCTGAGCAACTGAGCTGTCTTCCCTTTCCTCCAACCAGATAACACACAACGAAATTTTTCATTGGTACTAAGATAATAATCCCTTCATATCACGTACAGATGTAGAATTTATGGATTTATATACATGTCGTGTGGGTGTATGAACGAGTTGAGATGATGAAACTTCTTTATCTGAAGATTGTCTATGGCATGATTGCTAGCATTATCCTCTAAGAAGTTCTGATCACTCGTGCTATTGTAACACCGGTTACACCAAATGAAGCCGTATACCATGTTTGTTTAAGTTGCTATGTTTTTTGGTTTTTTGTGGAATTATATTCTATCTTGCCACCATCAAGCAGAGACATTCAAAATTTGTAGGGGTAGGAGGTTTTCGTAAAAATTAATGGTAAATCCACTCTGTAGTGAAAGAGACTTCTTGAGTGACTATCTTCAGTCGCCTGAAGGATTTTTCCTCATCTTGCCTTGGCTATGTCGCGGACTTACTACGACTAACCTGTCTATATAGATTGAGCCCCGTTTTGACAGCTGCAATGAATGCTAGTCGGGATGGCCGGGTGGTCTAAGGCGCTGGTCAGAACTTCCGAGCTTACGGTTAGTGGTTCCATTTCCTAAGGCCACAAAGCTTTCTCGACTTTAGCCAACCCAGCTATCCATCCTTAACTGGTCGGTAAATGGGTACCACTACGGTGGGAAGGTAACAGGAGTCTGTGTAGAAGGGCCGGCCCCCCTTCCACGGATGCAGTCATCATTTGAGGTGACACTCCTGGCTCTACGGTTAAGAGTCCGGGGATGAGCACCGGTACCCCATGTCCTGTGGCAGCACGGAGATATCTCTTGGGGTAAATCTTTTACCTTTTTTAATGCTAGGAAGTCCATATATAGTTTCTCTAGATCCGCATAGTCAGCTGCTTCTTCTATTGTATAAAGATATGTGGACGAGTTGAGATGATGCTACTTCTTTATGCAAAGATTGCTTGCTGTTGCAGTTTAAATGCTTGTCTTATCCTCTAAGAAGTTCTGATCACTCGTCCCTTTGTATCATTTATTTGTGTATATAATTTATATGTCATCTTCCCTTGCATTAAGTAATCTAAAAATTACGTGAATTTTAAGGCCTGACTTATCTTACTTTGTCACATTAACTAATTTTGGCAGACCCTGCTTCATGGACGATGTGCATTTTTGTATGTACGTAGTACCGTCTAGAGTTAAAATATGTGACTGTCTGCAAATTCTATACCCTTGTGCATGTGCGGAGTGAACCGGTTAGCTTTGAAAGACTGGCTGGTTATAATTATTTTTTGTGGAGACTAGCTAATATATCCTGCCCTGTCAGTATTCGCTGGTCCCCGCTGAGTTGACTTACTATTTTTTCAGAATATTCTTACGTATATCACTGCTTTGATGTAAGGTACACATTTGTCATATATACACATTCATATGCTGAAAATATTACATCATGTTCGTCCTTGAATTAGATACTCTTGACTGAATCATCTGACTATTATACGGTTTTGAACGCTGATATACTTGACAACACGGTGGTGGTCGAGTGCCTTTCGTCTGTAGTGCTGTCATAAAAAAGATTGGTAATTGGTATATAGATAATATATCAGCTTTTAAGCCCGTTTCACACTAGGGCACAAGCACAAGCACAGGCACAACCGGTTCACACTATGGAAAACTGGCACTGCTTGTGCTTGTGCATGTGCGCTAGTTTGAACCGGTCTTTAGTTACTTTACTTCAGTTTACTGCTTGGCAAACCCAAATTTGCACTGACCTTACCTGCTCACTACATTCACAATAGCTATTATCCAATTTTCGGAAACAGGTTTTTGAAATTTGATATATATTTTGCTTGGATAGTTAGACCAGTCCCGGCTAAGTCCTCTCCCTCCCAGCGAAGGCCCTTCCCTGCAGTAAGCGAAATTGTCGGTTAATTGCATTAGCACGTTAATTGCAAATAAGTTGTGTCAGGTGACTCTAATATATACGTTGATTGGTAATAGACTATGTTAAGCTTTGCTATATTCATTTTCACTCTTTCTGAACTGCAAAACTTAAGATGTGATCGTTTCATTTTTGTTAGCGCTGTGAATTTAATCAGGATTAATTTAGGTAATTTATGCAAACGTGGGATGGATGTATGGATAGCTGCTTCGGGCTTTTTTCAGAGTCAGTTTTTGCCGTACATAGTAACTTATCTTGTCTGCATGAATTTATTCCTGTAACCTCGTGTCAGTTTAGTTAGAATGTGTGTGTGTGATGATGTCGTGTGTCTGTGTCTGCGCAGGGGATTATAAGCCACCCCAGAGATGACAAGAATGTGCTGTATAATATTTTGACTGCGTTAAACTGTCCAATTCTTGGATATAGAATGCCCAGATGCTTAATAAAGTAATTGCAATTATGCAACTTCGTGTGATGCTTGTTATAGCTTCTGCTTCTTTAGGACAGTGTTTTTACCTATACGTGTATTTAGGCGTTAGTAACTTGTTCAATGGGAAGAAAAGAAACCCTTGTTTTTAGTCTACATAAGCTGGAATTTTATGAGATTATACTACAGTTCCTTCTCTTTTTGATCTGTCTTCAGTGGTGGTATGCACGCATTTATATGGACATTCCTTAGTTTTACGTACGTATATATCTGCATCCTGGTTAATTCTCAGAGGTTGTGTGTGCAAGCAAAAAGTGTAGGCGAACTTTCTTCCGGAGTTCTTTTTCTGTGTGCTTTCCTATCCTCCTCTGAAGGGATTTGGATGAGATTTGCGTCAATAATTTTTTGAGGAAACGGGAAGCAAAGACTCAGCTGAAAAATCCTTCCTTGCTGTTGGCCTGACAGACTGGCTGGCTGGCTGGTTTTAGCTTTGGCTAGCTGCAATTAACGATTCTTGTTCCATTTTTTTCAAGTTGACACCCCCTGTGTATGTATGTCTGTCTTAGTTAGGCGTGGTATGTTATGTTGTTTTGACAGTTTTTTCAGACCGGTGTTATACAACCTGTCCTGCTGGTATTTTTCTGAGTGGTGAATGCTTATGCTGGGATAGACAGTGCATATACATAACATTTTAGACGTCTGTGATATAGATTTGATGTCTCATCTGTGTATATAATAGCTGTATAGAGTTTGCTACATTTATTTAGTGTTATCCGTTTAAAGAGATTTTAATTGTCTCGCTAATACAGATTAGTATATACTTACAGCTGGTTGGGCTCATGTACTTACTCTATTAGGCACCCATGATAAGAACAGTGATTGGTTTCCCAGCAACGACTCTCCCAGCCAGCCAAGTCTTTTCTTTACAGGAGCAGCAGTTCCTATTCATTGAACTATGGAAGTTTTAAACTCCTCAGTTTTCTCGTTAACTAGAGATTCTGCTAAGCACGATTTTAGTATCCATAGTCTGTATTAATGACAGAATTCATGGGGTTTTGACGTTTTTATCAACGCGGAACTTTAGTTGGTTTTGACGTAGGAAAGAGCACGTTTACGAGAACCCTCTCATTTGTAGCATCGTATAATTAACTTTTTCTAATATTCTTTAACTATGTATATAATATAATACGGGTGCACGTTGTTGGATGTGTCATGTGCGCTAATTCTTTGATGATATAGGCAAGCGCATGATAGTTTCTTTTGCGTAGTTGATAGGCTAAGTGCGTAAATTTGTAGACATCTTGCCTTTTTCTTTTAATGATTGAGCACAGACAGATTCATTTAATGTTAGTCTGTCCAATAGTTATGGTATTAATTAACTGACTAATTCTAATTATTTAGTATTGCGTAATGCGTGATTGTAGTGTAGTCGGGACAACTGAAAATTTTAGGTATATATATATATATGACAGGCTTTTTGTAAAACACGCAGATGTCGCGATTGGTTTTAAAATCGACCCTCTCCGATTTCCTTCATTTTCACATATGTTGTAACCATTATTGGTCAAAGTATCACTGCGCAATCCGTTTCTCCAAATTCCCTCGTATGCGTGAGAAAATGGCCTTCAAAGTTTCAATTTCAGCTCATGTTGAAGCAATCTGGAGCGATCAACTTTGAAGCATCCTAACTGACGCTTGGATTGCTCGATTGGGCTAAAACTTTGCATGCATATTAGCTAATATAAGTACTCATACTATGGCAAATTTGAACCAAAACGGTTAACTACTGCTCGTGTTTTGATCAAAAACTGGTGTCAGGACGGGGTCCTCACAATCATCATTTTCACGGTTTTTCGGCTGTAGCCAAAAACCTAGGTTAGGGAAACGGCTGATTTTTTATGGTAGTTGTAGGGTCATATTGGGGCCACACGCTCTGTAAATTTCAGCCAAATAGGTTTGGGCTTTTGAAGTCAAATTGGCACCAGAAGAGGCGTCGGCCACTTTTCGGGAATCACCAAATTTTTCATTATTTTACGTCCACAGCTTGATAGAAACAGAATAACCGTATAACCTTCCATCAGTTAATCACTCTAGGCAATAGAACGAGGTGTGAAAAAAATTGTTTTGTTCGGTTAAGGTACTAGTAGTCGGCAACGCTTTGAATTTTGAAGTCCACTTCCAAACCAGGCTTGGCATAGCTTGGCATGGCTTGGCATTTAACGAGCGCTAGCGAGAAATGCATGCATTTTTGGGACTTGTGTCAAGAAGAAAAGTTGTTCTGCTTGTCAAAAGCTTTCGAATGAGCTAAAATTTGAACTGTTTCGAACAACTTTAATTTTCACGATTTTGTACAGTGTGCTCAAAAATTACGAAATTTTGACGTTGTTCGAAACAGTACAAATTTTAGTTCATTCGAAAGCTTTTGACAAGCTGAACAACTTTTCTTCTTGACACAAGTCCCAAAAATGCATGCATTTCTCGCTAGCGCTCGTTAAATGTCAAGCCATGCCAAGCTATGCCAAGCCTGGTTTGGAAGTGGACTTCAAAATTCAAAGCGTTGCCGACTACTAGTACCTTAACCGAACAAAACAATTTTTTTCACACCTCGTTCTACTGCCTAGAGTGATTAACTGATGGAAGGTTATACGGTTATTCTGTTTCTATCAAGCTGTGGACGTAAAATAATGAAAAATTTGGTGATTCCCGAAAAGTTGCCGACGCCTCTTCTGGTGCCAATTTGACTTCAAAAGCCCAAACCGATTTGGCTGAAATTTACAGAGCGAGTGGCCCCAATATGACCCTACAACTACCATAAAAAATCAGCCGTTTCCTTAACCTAGGTTTTTGGCTACAGCCGAAAAAGCGTGAAAATGATGATTGTGAGGACCCCGTCCTGACACCAGTTTTTGATCAAAACACGAGCAATTTGCCATTGTATTAGTACTTATATTAGGTAATATGCATGCAAAGTTTTAGCCCAATCGAGCATCCAATATATATATATATATATATATATATATATAAGTTGCAAAATTTTACAATTCTTAGGCTTGTGATGGAGAGTCGGAATTTATGGGGAGCTGTTCATGAAGGGTCTCCCCGATTTTTTTGTATGGATATTTAAATGTACGAATGACTGAAGGAAACCACTATTTGCTTTTATATTGTGATAAGTATATATAGAGGTTAGGGATCGGATCCGGCTCCGGCTCCGGCCGGAGTTAGCACCTCCGGCGCCGGCTAGCCGGAGCCGGAGGCAAGGTGGCCGGAGCCGGAGTTTTTTTAAAGATATATATAAAGTTGAGGTTATAATTTTTTTTAATTATCTAAACAAAATTTAAACAGTGGGGTGTGTTAGTTTGGCAAATATGTAGTTTTCTCTTTTCTCTGGGGGGGCCAATTTTTTCTAATTTTTCGCTGTGTGGGGTTTTCTGTGTTTTTCCCCTAAAATGCTAGAAACTTGGCTTTCCATTTTGTTAAATTTGGGAAATAAGTTTTTTGTTGAATTAAATTGGAAATTTTAAAAAAAATTTTTAAATTTAAATTAAAAATGTTTAGCAAATCAAGGTATTCTCGTAGTGCAAAAATTTTTATTTTTTCTTTCTCCTTAGTAGTTTTGCCGTCCTCATATTATGTTTGTCAAAAAAAAAATAAAATATTAGGGGGAGCGCGTTAGCGCCCCTAGAATAGGGAAAATTTGACGCAATGTGTATAATCTGGACATTGTTTGGCCTGTGGCCAGCGGAGGAGTGGACCGATCGGGCTGAAACTTGGTGTGTGAAGAGCCTGTGGGCAGGGGTACATGCTGTGAAAATTTCAGCCGGATCGGCCGGGTAGATCTTGAGATATGAAAATTGGCCCCCCGCGCAGGTCGCGTTTCTCCTCTTTTTTTTTTTCCCCCAGGGGTGCAGGTCGGAAGACCCTTCAGAGCCCTACTATTTTAAGTTTTTTTGTACAAAAAGTTCCGCAATTCCGGGGAAATTACTTTCCGCGGTTCCCGGACCCCCCCAGATGGCCCCACCCCCCGGTGGGGACCCCCAAAATGACCCCCGAAAAAAAACTAAGTCCGAAAATCTATTAGCTTCGAAATAGAACGGAGCGAGCGAAGCCGGGCTCTCATGTTGTGCATGTAGGAAGGTACTAACGTGAATATGAACATAGGCTATATAGGATGTCGGTCGGTGCCCTGTGGCGCCCTGGCCAGGGGTCGAAAGTTAACGTGTAAAAGAGGGTCTGAGGCTCCCCATGAGTGGGGCCCTATGCATAAGAGCTGCTGGGCTGAGGTTTTGTATTCGAATAGGAACCCCTATATGGTGAATCTAAAGGACCCATTAGTTTCGCTGTAGGACCTATCCATGGGGCTGGGGGGCACCCTGATGGTGGTGGGCCCTACCGTGTCGCAACTCCAACTTTAACCTCTTCTACAGAAATATCTACAGTGAGCAGGTCTCTCTTACTTGGGGTTTGGGGTGGGGTGCGGGGGCACTACAGCATAGGCTATAGTAGGTTTCGCCCGGACCCCTGTGGCGCCCTGGCCAGGGGTCCGGACCGTGGACCGTGGCCAAAACGGCCAAAAATCGATTTTTCCAAAAGTGGCCATGTCTGGTATCAAATGAAAGCCCGTGGTGAGGCGAACATTTTTTGTCATTGGAGGACCCCTCCAAAGTGGCCCCAGCGGCCTGTGGCGCTCTGGCCAGGGTCCGGACCGGTCCAAAATGGCCAAAAATCGATTTTTCCAAAAGTGGTCAAGTTTGATATCAAATGAAAGCCCTTGGTGAGGCGAACATTTTTTGTCATTGGAGGACCCCTCCAAAGTGACCCCAGCGGCCTGTGGCGCCCTGACCAGGGTCCGGACCGGTCCAAAATGCCCAAAAATCGATTTTTCCAAAAGTGGCTAAGTTTGGTATCAAATGAAAGCCCATGGTGAGGCGAACATTTTTTGTCATTGGAGGACCCCTCCAAAGTGGATCCAGCGGCCTGTGGCGCCCTGACCAGGGTCCGGACCGGTCCAAAATGGCCAAAAATCGATTTTTCCAAAAGTGGCCAAGTTTGGTATCAGATGAAAGCCCTTGGTGAGGCGAACATTTTTTGTCATCGGAGGACCCCTCCAAAGTGGACCCAGCGGCCTGTGGCGCCGTGACCAGGGTCCGGACCGGTCCAAAATCGATTTTTTGAAAAGTTTTCAAGTTTGGTATCAAATGAAAGCCCTTGGTGAGGCGAACATTTTATCTCATTGGAGGACCCCTCCAAACTGGTCCCAGCGGCCTGTGGCGGCCTGGCCGGCCGGACCGGTCCAAAATCAATTTTTTGAAAGGTTTTCAAGTTTGGTATCAACTGAAAGCCCGTGGTGAGGCGAACATTTTTTGTCATTGGAGGACCCCTCCAAAGTGGCCCCAGCGGCCTGTGGCGCCTGGCCAGGGTACTGACCGGTCCATAATGGCCAAAAATCGATTTTTCCAAAAGTGGTCAAGTTTGATATCAAATGAAAGCCCTTGGTGAGGCGAACATTTTTTGTCATTGGAGGACCCCTCCAAACTGAACCCAGCGGCCAGTGGCGCCCTGACCAGGGGCAGGACCGGACCAAAATGCCCAAAAATCGATTTTTCCAAAAGTGGCGAAGTTTGGTATCAAATGAAAGCCCATGGTGAGGCGAACATTTTTTCTCATTGGAGGACCCCTCCAAACTGGAACCAGCGGCCTGTGGCGCCTGTCCAGGGTCCGGACCGGTCCAAAATCAATTTTTTGAAAGGTTTTCAAGTTTGGTATAAAATGAAAGCCCTTGGTGAGGCGAACATTTTATCTCATTGGAGGACCCCTCCAAACTGGTCCCTAGCGACATGTGGCGGCCTGGCAAGGGGTCCTAATTGGTCAAAAATCAAAATTTCCAAAAGTTGTCAAATTTGGTTTTAAATGAAAGCCCTAAATGAGCAGAGCAACTTTTGTCATGTATATAACTGCATATCCAAGGTTACGGTGCTGGATGGGTTTTAAAATAGCCTTCCTGCCTAAGATAACGCACCGTGTAAAAAGTTATGAAAAGGCCATGAACAGTGGCCTTCCTGCCTAAGATAACGCACCGTGTAAAAAGTTCTGAAAAGGCCATGAACAGTGGCCTTCCTGCCTAAGATAACGCACCGTGTAAAAAGTTCTGAAAAGGCCATGAACAGTGGCCTTCCAGCCTAAGATAGCGCTCCGTGTATAATGTTCTGTAGAGGCCATGAACAGTGGCCTTCCAGCCTAAGATGACGCACCGTGTATAAAGTTCTGAAAAGGCTATTAACAGGCATTTTTCCGCTTCAGCAAATACATTCAGTTGAACTAGAACGTTTTCATCCAGCCTGTTTGCGGTAGCTAGCTTTGCTTACATTGTGTATATATGCAACTTCTCTGACATAATTTTCTCTGCAGCGGAAAAATAAGCGAAACTAGGGGGAAAAATGCCCTCGACGGGCAACCAACTTGGTAGAATAGGGAAAGACTTGAATGTTAAATACACGGTGCATGGTTACAACTGAGATTCTGCTGAAGCGGAAAAATGCCGTTTCTCAGCGACTAAAATGACAGAAACCAGCTTTGTGCGCCGAATAGGGAATCTACTCGGCGACTAAAATGAAAGAAACCAGCTATGTGCGCCGAATAGGGAATCTACTCGGCGACTAAAGTGAAAGAAACCAGCTTTGTCGCCGAATAGGGAATTCCCTCCTTCCGCCCTATTCGCGCGAACTTTGAAGCCTGTTATGTGTTGCTTTGCTGAATAATGAGAGAGCTTCAGAATGGCAGAATTACTTCAGAATGCAAAACAACATTTTTATCAAGCACTTACGTAAGTCAAGGTTTTCACAGACATAAATACGCTATTTTCGATGTGCTATCAGAAACATTGAGAGCATAAATATATATATATATATATATATATATATATATATATATTTAGGTGTGCTATTATATATATATAGGTGTGCTCTGTGCTGATCTTGCCGAGAATTGATACAATCAGACATTATATAAAATGAAATGCGATTGATTGTATATGTTTTAGCACAAGGACTGTCGACCACAAATTCTTTAAACTGCATATATACTTATTGTTGCTTTCTGTTGGTCCTGCTAGCGGTTGTATGCATAAAATATTTACGGATCAGGTAGCTCAAAAAGAAATTAATCTAGCGCCACCCCTAGTCACCACGCAACCGGTACGGGAAATGTCATATTGAGCGCAATGCTTACGTTTGCAGTTCCTAACAGAGTAATTACCTATATATTTCCTCCCGAAAGACGATAAGTTCGCGCGAATAGGGCGGAAGGAGGGAATTCCCTATTCGGCGACAAAGCTGGTTTCTTTCACTTTAGTCGCCGAGTAGATTCCCTATTCGGCGCACATAGCTGGTTTCTTTCATTTTAGTCGCCGAGTAGATTCCCTATTCGGCGCACAAAGCTGGTTTCTGTCATTTTAGTCGCTGAGAAACGGCATTTTTCCGCTTCAGCAGAATCTCAGTTGTAACCATGCACCGTGTATTTAACATTCAAGTCTTTCCCTATTCTACCAAGTTGGTTGCCCGTCGAGGGCATTTTTCCCCCTAGTATATAATAACACAGCATTTAATTTAATAATAATATATATAATGCGTAAGTATATAATAATTAAGAATTTGCAATATATATACACACAGAAATGCCTATAGAGCATAATTTTTGCTAGTATATACATTTTAATAGGAATGTATTACCTTTTTCAAATATATCGGTACTTCAAATATTTTCGTGTACCCTTGAACTTCTTTTATAAAAAATTGAACTATTTATATACAAAAACAAAAGCTGCTTGCTTAATTAATTCTTGCTGCCATACGTACAGCTTTACAGCTATCATTTATATATAAGCTGTAGGTCGGGGCCAAAACCCTCTTACCCAATTTAATAATTAAAACAAAATATATGGGTAAGTTTACGCAGATTTGCTTTACTATATATTGAAAATTTGAATGAACAAATTTATAGAAATTATTTGAATGAATAAAGCATTGATTTAATATTTTAACTGTTCAAAATATAGCAACATCGACACATATGCAAAAAATTGTCTTCACTGTACCGTAAACTGTTTTTAAAATATAGTGTCATTTTTGGGCTACCTCCGGCTCCGGCTCCGGCTCCGGCCGGAGGTGACCTGCCTCCGGCTCCGGCTCCGGCCGGAGGCAAAAACCCACCTCCGTCCGATACCTAATAGAGGTCGGGGAAAAACCAAGGTAGCCACATTTTGGACTCTGCAGAACTACCCGGTTGAGCAATCCGGCCATACATTAACATAGAGTCGGGTCCTGGTGGAGCTTGTCCCCAGAAAATTTTGAGGGGGCTTGTACCTTGAACTGAAATTTTTAGGGGGGGGGGCTTGTGCCTCAAAAATAAATTAGCGAATTAAAAAATTTTTGTCGATTTTAACAAAACAGTAAAATGTTTAGCAAAAAAATTCTGGGGAAATCGAAAACTTTTGAAATTTTAGTGTAAAAACTAATTTTTCCGACCATTTTTGCCTACAGCTTGGCTATTTTTTCGTTACCCCTTGTCCACGGCGCCGGTAGGGCTTGTACCTTGTCCGGGTTGGGGGGCTTGGACCCCCCCGCGTTAACCTATGAATCCGGCTATAAATTATTTTCTTATTAAGCCCTCTCTAGACTCTCATTTTGATATATAAATGGCCTCACTAAGTCTTATCGTTAATTAGTTAATTAGCCAGGGTAAAAACCAATGGCGGGGAAAACCAATCGATGGGAAAAACTAGCCCCAATATTCGGTCAGGGTAACTCCTATTAGCGATTCCATGCATGAAACAGCTAAAATTGGCCTCGCTGACTTCATATCTGCCGTTATTTTTGCGATATTCCTTACCATGCGTGAGAAAATTGAACATCCAATTTGTAGCTTTAGGTATACCTAAAGGTTTCATCAACTTTGCCAGTTCCTATTTCAAAACACAAAAATTTGCAAAATTTCTGAAATTTGATGAAATAAATTAAAATATGTTGTTGTAGTGGTTTTTGTGTATTTCTTTTTCCCAGAGTGCTTTTACTTTAGCTTATCCTAACAGGCGATCCGCCAAAATCAGGATTTTACCGGCTAGCGAAAAATTATGAAGTCTAAATGCAATTTTATTTGGAGCTGTTCAGGTGGAAGAGCGCATTAAAATTGCTATGTGGACGACGACTTTTGAGCATTAAAAAACCATTTTTGTGAGTTTGGCAGCAAAAGCAAAAGTTGTTTTCCCACCTCTTGGTTTTTCTACCGTTTTGGAAAGAGCACATGTTGTTCTCATAGACACTACTAAAAGCAATTGCCTAACTGCTATAGAAAATTTTCCACAGGCCTTCAAAAATGGCAAATATTGAATTTTTGGGGGAGGGGTCGAAAATGTCAAAAAATGCCGAAAAGCGGTCCGATTCAGCTCATTAATTTTATGTTATATATATATATATAGGTGGGATGGGTTCTGTCAACTTGCATGCAAAATTTGAGCCTCCTAGCCTAGCTCATACCCATCGCCCAAACAGGGGATTGGTTTTTCCCCAGCGGATTGTTTTTCCCCGACCTCTATAGTTTTATGCAGCCAGTGATACATTCGTTTTATGCTTTTATTTCAGTCTGAAACGTTTACTCCTGTGTCTAAGCCGATAGCCGTTGTGTTATCTGATTCTTCTGCTTCTGGCTTGTCGTCGGCTAAGCTCAGATCCCCTGATCCCTCTCATCAGCCTACTCCCGAGACTGGCTGTCTTCCCTCTGTCGCCACTGAGTCTGCGGTTACATCCAGCAGTCGATCGCAGTCCCTGACCCCACTACCTGTTATCATCTCCAAAGAAGCCAGTTCCTCGGAAACGGGTGAGACAGACGATAAACCATCCTTGAAAGCGGAAGTATCGCCTTCCCTCCCTGTTGTTCAACCGACGGCACGTCGTGTACCGACTACTGAAGAAAGCGAATTCCAGAAGGTATCTAGGTACCTTTTTTTTGGTGTTTTCAAACGTTAATCTACTTGCGTGATGGGGCGCTTGCATTATATATTGGGATTCTAACAAATTGTTTAATTTTAAAGAAATCCTAATTGAATCTATCTTTGGTTGGCGGAATGTGTTTTGATAAAATTTCGACAGCTCTGACCACGTGATTGGATAGCTACCATCGTGGCTTAAAAATCCAAATTTTATTTCAGACTCTTATGATAAATTTGAATGCACCAATTACATGAAAGCACATAAAAGGTGCTTTCAAACGATGTGCATATCTCTTTTGTACGTGAACTGATGCCTATCAAAAGTTAAGACGATTTTAATTATGTCTAATTGTACGTTGACCATTCCTTTCGCGCATGGCGAAATAAAATCAGATTATACGAAAATGAAATGTTTTAAATAGTGCTTTCTCGTTAAGTTGCTTCAAATTCTGCACGCTGCTAGTATTTAGCATCAGGGACGCATTTACTCCGTCTGAACTAGTTATTTCTCGTTTCTTTGGTTTGGCTAGTACTGCTCGCTTGTACATACGTCCATCTGTGTTGAGGCTTTACGTGACGTGGAACGACTGGCCAACATTGACAGTCCGGCCCTGCTTCCAGGCGATGATTGTGAGAGCGGGAGTGTGTCTGCCGTGGGATACGATCATCAGGCTCTCAGCAATGCTTCCAGCAACCAGTTGCCAGCGCTCGACGAAGAGATGCCCAGTCTGCAGACGGAGGAAGATGAAAGTTTGTGAATTTAGTAATGTTATAATTATCAAGAATAAGAAATTTTCGTACGGTTTTGAACGGCTTTAATGGCGACAGACCAGACGGACCAAACTGTCCGAGCCCTGCAGATTGCCGGTGTTTTAGCCCAATTTTATGGGATTGGCATTCTAAGGATAGGTAGACTTATATATATACTCTGAATGTATAGAAATTTTTATGCTAATTTTTTTACTTTTTATGCATTATGCTAGAACTGGCATTATTATGAGATAGCCAGTGCATAAACGTACATATTATATGAAATTCCCTGGATTTTCGTAAAATCAGTTTTTATGTAAAAAAGGTAGATCAGAAATGTGAAGTTTACCATTGTTTTTGCTGTCTTGCAGATCCCCATTACTGCCCATACCTACTTAATTTGTACACGTAACTGTTGTGTTTTAGAACCACCAAATGCTAGTTTTGGTCCTCACAACCTGTTTATGATGGAGGTTGACCAGTGCATTCCTCGAAAACCGACTATCCTTACTCATTATATCGATGGATATGTCATTCAGGAATCTTCACAACCATTTCCAGTACGTACTATTTCACTGTTGCTTTATATTAATGACTGTCACGCATCGAGCAGAAAGGACTGGCGTCAGTCAAATTAGAGAGTATTCATACGTGCTGACTGAAGCAACTTGTGTGATAACAGTATGTTTTGAGTGCTGGATTTTGGGAGTATTTAGGGGCATTCGATCTGTATCCTTTTACACAAATACAAATGAAAGAACAAACGAAACTAAGATTGTCACTACAGCACCTCCGACCCGAAAAATTCGGGCCCGAGGTGGGGATCGAACCCACAACCTTTGGCTGTCTAGGCCAACGCTCTATCTAAAGTTTAAATAGATGTTGAAAATTTTGCTTAAGGGGTCGGCAGGTACCAAATTTTATAGTCACCAATTTCGCTAATTTTCGGGTATAATATACGCCCATATGTGTCCAAAAACAAGACACATTCTTAGATTCCAGGGTGAATCCAGTTAAGAGATATTGCAGTTCAAATCAGCATTTACGCTAATATACCTCTCTGATAGTTTCGAAGTAATTTACACGTATGATGACAAAGGACTACGGCCTAGCCAATGCATCAAATTGAAGCATACAATCTGGGGCTATTTATTGCTGTACAAATGACAATGAAACGCAAAGTAGCTAGCAAGTACCGGAGCTTGAAAATTTGATCAAGCTCATTTCGACTGTTATTTACTCCCAACTTTAACGCGGTCTTTCTCATACTGCTTTGTAGGACTATGCTCAGGACATCGAGAGCTTCAATTTAAAATTTGAAAATTTGCCATTTTTTACTATAGGCCTCCGTCTCTGGCTTGCATCTACAGTTCAACACCAGCCATTGCAGTGAAACTTAGCACACCACTTCCTTTCATGTGCAAATTGACTAGTGATGTGCGCTGAAACATTTGCCCGCTCCGGAGCTCCGGCCGGAGCGGGCTGTCTGAGCACCGGAGCTCCGCGGAGCTCCGACGTCTGTGGAGGTTAAAAATGTAAAAATTTTATTTTAAGCTAAGAAAATTATTTTTGCAATGAAGAGCAAGTCTACTCACTGCTTACTTCTATCGCTTCGCATTTTTATGTTCAGAATTTGATGCGTTTGTATACACATTTGTTCTATTTGCTAACCTGTCTTTTTGATCTGAAATGAGTTCAGACTTTGACAATTTTTCACAGAATTTATGGATGTTTAATTATGCGTTCCGTTGCATTCGTATAAAAGCCTGCATTAGTTTGCACTGCCATGTAGTTCTAATGTTTCACTATTTCAAGATTTGCTAGCTAAGTTTAAGTTGTAAGATAAGGACTCAATAAAATTCGTTACGAAAATTTCGTCAAAAACTAAATTTTTCAAATCCATAATGAATGTATTGCCAATTTAGCAATGTGGACCAGATTTGCTTTTATCCACTGCTTAGCTTTCAATAAAGTATGTATAATCATAAAAACTTTGAACGAGAAATTCTATCGGAAAATTGTTAGAAAAGAATGGTGAGAAGAAAGCAAAGAAAACATTTGTAGGCATTGAAAGTTACGTAGAAGAATAGACTTTATCGGAAGAAGAAATAATTGGATTAATTAATGGATTAATTAATTTCAGCTAATTAAAAACTTTTATGAAAACAATTCTTAGGTCATAGTTTAGAATTACATATTTCAATTTTATCATCTGGACAAAGTTGGAAAAGTTGTCTCCAGAAAACGAATCATACAGCAGTCTTGAGAGAATAAAAAAATTAAAAATAATACGGGCACTAATTATATAATTACAGTTCTTACGCACTGTTCATGAGACTACAGCACGAAATCGTTAAAAGTGTTCAAATATTGCTTCATTACAAAACTTATGAACAATAGACCGGCTTCAAAGCTTGAAAGTGGCTGCTCCGGGTACCCGGATCTCCGGAGCTCCGGAGCAGAAGCCCGCTCCGGAGCACCGAAAATCGGAGCTCCGCTCCGGAGGTCCGTCGGAGCGGACATCACTAAAATTGACACACTAAATTTGGTTGGAATATCTCGGCTTTCACCCGACTTATGAACCCTTATATTAAAAAATTTGAGAAAATGGCGTATTTTGAGGCAAAACGCCAACACGGTGACCAAAAGTGTGATCTATTCCCAAGCAGCAGCAGCAGCAGCAGCAGGGATTGTGCGTATGCAACTTGAACTCTACTTGTGTACTGTGTTAATATCTTTACGCGAAATTTGTGCAGTGAATGGTTTGTACAGGGCATGACGAAACATTTCTTCGGTGGCATTTTTGTAAGTCAGAATAATTGTGCAAAAACCGACTTCATCCAACTTTGAAAAAAATTTCTAGAAAATCACCGAGCTAACGCAAAACACTCGTTGCTTATATACTTTATAGCTGTATATGGTGAGGGGTCAATGCGTTTCGGCGCATTGATCTGGCGGCGAGCTTCCGCCACCAGGAGGGTCTTGCTTATGCGAATGCAAGGACGCCATATTGATATCGGGCAATATGGTATCCGGCCAATGAAGACAAACTGAGGCTGGGCCCTGACAGCGGCTCCTTACGCCTGTAGCCAGGGGTCTCAATGAGGTATCTGGCTACTTACGGTGTAGGCCCCACTACGTACTGAAGCCCACCAGTACATAGTGTTATCCCGGTAAGACAGGCTTCGGTGATTGTGGTCCCTGATAATCACTGAACCTCTCTTACGTTCCCGATCCCCAACTTTCCCACTCACTCTGGGCCAAAATTATCTAATGGGAGGAGGGGAACCAAAGTTCCGTGCCAGAGGCACGAATCAATCAAAATATGGGAGGGCCCTGTTCCCCAGCGCTATTGGGCTCTTATACCCATTGGACAAACGACCCCAGCTCTTGGGGGGGATTCTGGTAGGCTTGTAGGAAAATTTTGAGCTTTCAGTTCGAATTGCAGGGTATTTTTTAGGGATTTTTTTCCGGGGGGGGGGAAGAAATTTTCGGGGGGGGGAAGATTTTTTTGCAAAAATGAGCCAAAAAATGGTATTTTTTGCCGTATTTTGCATGGTGAAGCACAAAAAGTTCTCAAAAATGCCAGGATTTAAGGTATAAATAGCCATTTTTACGAAAAAATCTCCGGCGAAGCCGGAAAATTTTTGAAAATTTGACCATTTTTGGAAAAAATGTAGATCTCATTAAGGGGGCAGACCAAAATCCCGGGGGGGGGGGCGATTTCGGGGGGGGGGAAGGCATTTTCGGGGGGGAGGTCAATTTCGGCCCCCCCCCCTGTAAAAAATACCCTGAATTGTGGACTTTACTCGTGGGGTGTGATTATGGTTCCACTCTACAAAATTCAAAATTTTCCCGTCCCTGCTGTGCATATTACAGATATATAGGAGCAGATAGGGCATGTCACTGCTGACGAAGACGGACTGGCCGGAAAAGAACCAGTGGAGAACTAGTTGATAGTCTGATAACACGCCTTTTCTCTGGTAAAAAGGCACCGGACAGAGCTTGGGTTACCCATCATAAATGCTTACACGACCACAGGAGACAGGAAACAGGTAAAACCCGACCAGTCAGCAGGGACAGGATGCCAGACCCTGCTGACAACAACATCACTTGCTTCAGGTATGCCAACCCGCTATCTGGTGACACCTTCGAGGATGAGTAAGGACGGTCGGAGGTCGACCAGGACAGGTCAGTACCGCCTCAGTGAGGTGACCACACCGGTACACCTCACTAGGTGCCAATGTTTAGCCTTCTGTGCTGACTTCAATGGTTTGTCCAGCTTGCCGGCACATAAAAGTGTGGGGGTGACTCTCTGGTATAAAGCTTCCTACATCCAATGTGGATAACCCCGACGCAGTCGGAGTTATTCACCTTGGTTGTCTCTATGGAGAGGCCTCGCGACAGCTCACCAGCTAGCTGGCGGGAAGTGAATTCTACCTACCTACCTACCTATAGCTGTATAACTTTCCCCGAACAATTCAGAGCTTTCAGAATACCAATCTGAAATTCTGAACAAACATTTTCATTTTCAGTTTGGGACCCGCTACAGCTCGGATGTCATGGGATATATCAGTGCCTTATATTTACTTTTTATGTCCCCTACTTGCATACAAAAAAACTAGCGCTCTCTGAAGAAGTTGGGCAAACCCCTGGGTATAACCACCCCCCTTAATAGTGCTGGTTGAGGCGAGAACTGATTCCTTTTTTCTAGATTTCTCCCTTTCCCTTTGATGACTTTGCTACAGATGCCTTGTTTGAGCTATCTCAGCCTCCGCATTTGGAGCCAGCAGTGGATGGTATGTCTATCACAAATTGACAAATATGTAGATTTCGTGTGAAAGCTTACATAATATAATTATAGGGCCCCAGTAGATCAAACACAATGCCATATTTTGTTGAACGTATTGTTGTGGAATTTGTTTAATCACGTGTAAAGTGACCAGTTTACAGGTGGTGCTCAGCCTGTAGTTTTCGCTTTTCCAATCTAAGTATTGTATTATTGTAGTGCTGATCAGACATGTGCAGGTGGGGAAGTTCTGGGGGGGGCCGGCGGAAAACCGGAAAAATCCGGATTCTGGGGGGGGGGGGGTGTGAGGTCCAGGTCTCGGGGGTGAACCCCCCCCCCAACCCCCCCAAGCACATGTATGGGTGCTGATAAAAAATGAGTCTCCAATTTGAAGTGTTTGGTTATAGAAAATCAGTGGCTTGATGTTAGTTATTAACATCTTATTTCTGGGTTTCATTTCTTGTTATAGATGAGGAAGCGGGAACAGCCGGTAATCCAACGCTTGGGCCGTTGCAAATCCGTACAGTCTGTGAACAGTGTGGCTGTTCTACTTCTGAACAGTTCTACGAAAAATTACCTCAATTCTGTTCCCGTTCCTGTGCCCGATTAGCTGGCAAATTGGGTAAAGCATTTTTAAATGTTGGTTTAGAATTTTTGTCGAGTACCGTATGCGATAAATGCGGTGTGATGCGGTAGAAAGTTTGAGTCAGACAAGACCACATGGACTACATAATTTTGCCCTGGTCAGATTGTTGATGAGTGTTTTTCTCCCAGTATTTAGAACTTTCCTTGAGTCAGGAATGGCTGCTCCGACACCTCTATTAGCAATCGCACAGACGAGACTGTTTTCTCAAAACAGGTGCTCCTTAAACAGCAATTGTATTCTTTATCGCCGTAAAGGATAGAGATCACTGTTGACATTGCAGTCTGATCCCTTGCTCAGTGAGACTGGGGAAAGTTTTCTGGGTGCTGGTGCTCGAATCATAGTAGGGAATTTTCATCTGAGTTAAATAGCTTCTGCTGTTAAACGTTAATCAGCCAGTTGCAGCAATGTTTTCTTTCGAAACCAGCTGTTTTAAGTGATGATGTTGAGTTGAATTTGTTGTAGGATCTTCGTCAAAGAATTCTCCCAATTCTCCGGGAAAAAGAAAGTCATCTCTTGATGTCTGTCCTGTTCAGGTATCTTCCTTTATCTGTTAATACCAAGAGTGACATAATACATAAGAGTATGACAGGACAGCTGGCGTACTCTATGTATTATCAGCTTGATACATCCTCTGCACGCTAACGGCTAATGTTTGTGTGCTAAAGCTCGAAAACAAGCACTACGTGCGCGAGTTTTGTGTCTATTTCGAGCTTTAAAACACATGCATAACGGACAAATTTTTTTAAAGTTTGCAATCAGCTGCTTCAGTTTTCATGCTAACGTTAACAGAAACGACGGCTCAAGTCCCCATCTCTGCAGTGGAATACTACCCCTTTTATGGGTCATCTTGTTTTAAGTGCAGGGTCCAATTTGCTGGGTGGGGTGTGGGGGTAAGCCGTTAGCGTGCAGAGGATGTGTCACGCTTATAATACATAGAGTATGACAGCTGTCATACTATGTACTCTTGTTTAATGTTAAGTTCAGTTGAGACAGAAGGGGCTACATAAATTGTCTGATTGTGCTACTTTTAAGGATGAGTGTTGTCAAACTATTGGCTTCTCAGATCGTAGCTGCCTTCCAAACGTTCTCAATGTTTTCTTTCACTTGGTCGACTTCCCTGATTTTTTGGAACTAAAATCATGATTATCTAAGATTTTTGCTGACGCATAGATCCAAGCTTCCCTGTTGTCGTTTAACACGATGATGTGTATATACCCTTCTGCAAAAACGTCAGATAGCTGTAGCTTGCCTACAATTAAGGAAATTGACCTTGAGAGTTGAACTCTTGCAAAACTTCGAAACATTTTTGGTTCATGAAAGTAAAAATTTGGAGGCTGCCATTTGTCACGTTTAGAATCCCTATAGAGCTGTACATTGTGCCAGTGGGAAGCAATTCTGTTGTCGGATAAATTTTTATGTGAATTTTAATCTTAAAAATTATGAGAATCGGCGTTTTTGGTCTTCCACTCTGGGCTTATCCTACTGGGGAGGGAAGACCCCTCCATAAACGACCTTTCCCCCAAAAAATTCGTTCGTCAAAAAACGCGCCCTCTCCTTTAGAAGAGGTACGCCATTTGATAGAAAATTTTTCCTTGAAAAAATCGCTCAATAGGTCGATTTTTCAAACATTTCCCAGCTTCGTCGGAGAGTTTTACTCAGTTTTTCCTATTTTAACATAAAAACCTAATTTTTCACCAAAAGTAACTTTTTTGGGGTACTATAAAAATATAGCAATTTTTTGCACATTTCTAGAAAATTTTTGAAAAATTTCCGCGCCCCCCCCTCTCTCGTTCCCCGAGGGCCTCCAAGAAAGTCCCTAGAATAAGCTCATCCTCTCAGAATAAAAAAGATTTAATTTCGTGAAATTGGAAAAGTGGTAAAGCTTCACAAAATATAATATGCCCTAATCAGGCGAGGCAGTACGTGCCGTAGGTTTGACTTTATTGCATTGTCCTGCAAGATGCACAAAAGTCTGGTCCATTTTCGGCTCGTTTTCTTTTCGTCGTATGTAATTTTTGTAACACTAATTTTGTATTAGTCATTGAGTAGTAGTCCATAATAGAATTGGTTGATTTAGAAATCTCCAAAGACCTCACCTGTAGACGGCGGATTGAAAGCAGGTTCATCTCGGCCAAAGAGTGCAGCTTCTGCTGCTGTAGATAACGAAGAGAAACAGGATATTGCTAATTCAGTTGCTGCTGGTCAGCCTGTGATTTCCGAGAAACCGGTAGATCAGTGGTCGGTAAGAATCTTGACTATGTATATACTCCTGGCTTAGAGATAGAGCTATAAAGCTTTGTTGTGAAAGCTGTGCCATCTGCTTTAGGTTCATTTTTTCTTTCTCCGACGAATTTTATTCGTCATTTTTCACACTTCACACACAACGACGTCCCCTCACTTTGGTCCACCCTCGACCTCCTCCCCCACTTTTTTGGGCTTTTACCTTCACTTGCTATGAGGTGTACGGATATTACTAAATTTTAAGGAGTTTTTGGCCCTCAAAGCACTGTTTTTCTGTTTTCGCACAATTTTTTAAAAAACACACAAAATTTAAAAAACACTAAAAACCTGAAGGAGTGACTTTCTATTGATTTTAAGCATAATTTTTAAGTTTTTCCGAAAAATTTTGCGTCTTCGGCGCAACTATGGTCTATAATATCTATGCTATTACTCCTGTTTGTTTTCTTTTGGGCATTAGTTGAACACATACCGTGTAGCCTTCATTATTCTAAGCAACGCTGCATTAGGGACTGTATTGGCGTAGTATTCTATGAAATTACTTTTTGAAATTCTGAAAACGATGGGAATAAAATAAACTGTCGACAACTAAAAGTTTTGAAGACTTTCAAACCAAAATTTTCAAGAAATTCTCAACGTCTGGGGAGGCTAGCCCCCCAGATCCCCCATTAAGCGCAAAAAGACGTCATCAACGCAAATATTTAACGTTCAGAACATTGAAATATCGTTCTTAAAAACTAAGCAAGCAATATTATGTTTGGTTTTTCTTCTGTAACACGCGAAAAGTGTTTAATGTAGCTATAAATGCTGTAAGAGTCGTTAAAAACGTGTTAATACTGCCAAGAGTACATAATAGATAAGAGTATGACAACAGGCAGGCTCTCTGTTATCAGAGCAAAAACTATGCTATGCGCGCTATCGGCTAACCCCCCCCCCCCACAAATTGACCCCCTCTCACACCGCCCCTATATGGGTACATAGTTCCAAACGGGGGTCGCTCACTCGCTTAGTATGTTTTCTACATGCATATGTTAAACATACACGCTTGCACCCTGTTCCCAAATTAGGCCTCGGTTAATTATAACGTGTAATTATGCAAAGCAGTGAGCGACCCCCGTTTGGACTAGTGCTCGGACCGGTTCCGATTTTTGAAACCGGTTCCGGTTCCGGTTCCAGAGCACCGGTTCCGGTTCCGGTTCCGGTTCCGGTTCCGGTTCTAGCTTCCGGTTCCGGTTCCAATTGAGATTTTTGTGAAAAGGCTTATAATTCAAGTTTTTTTAGTTTTTTTATATAAATTGGACCAAAACCTTATGAGCCAACGTTGCTATATGCTCAACGTTATTAATTTACATGTAAAATAGTAATTAATTTTTATACCAGTTTTAATAGTGTTAAAATGTGTTAAAAGTGTAATCTGTAATCAATATGTAAAAAATTTCAATCCTAAACTCGTTTCCTGCGTCCCATGGTAATAGTTTGTTCAACTGTCACTAAGTATAGGATTTACGCATTCACAGCATGTCACTGCCAATAATTAGCTGGTCCTCTCCTCTGATTTATTTTGCTTGGCAATTGACCAAGAATTTGTTAATTGTTCGCAATCCTCTATCTTGCTTGCTCAAAAACTAGTCATGTTTCTGTTTTACATTAAAGTAGCGGCAGATACAGCAAGACATACAACACTGGAATCTTATTTTTTGAAATTTGGCGGTACAAGCTGTAAGAAGTGGGAAAATGTAAAAATTTGGAAACAGCAAAGAATTCATATGTTTGTTTGTCAACGACTGTCTTGCCTACTAAGAGAAAATTGCGAAAATCTGTATGCACCCATTCTAATATTCAGTGAAAACTCTAGAAAACCAAAGTTAGGTTCCAGGTATATATCTATTAAAAAAGAAATCTTAGGCTATATTTTGATATAGAGATGGTTTCTTAACTCCAAGTCAGGGTTTGTTCTTGATAGATATCGGATATTTGTGCATTTTAAAAAATAGGGTGCGTTGTTTTTATTGGAAAAAAATTTTGGAAAAAATGTTGCATTTAAAAATTTTTTTCTGAACAATTTCTTGTCGTTTTAACAGATTAACAAACGGCAGTGAGAGAGCTAGCATTGTACGCGTCGAACCGTTGTAAAGGAAAAAATGTGAAGAAATACTTTAAGAGAAATTGGCTTAATCCAGTCGTTTATTTCTGACAATGAAGGGACATATATAACTATGTAAATACAACCCAAAGCCAAAATATTTCAATAATTAATTAGTGGCTTTTGTAAACAAGAAAGAATAGAACAGAAGTAAGGTCTTTGCGACGTTGCTCTGATCGAAAAATAGTAAGAAGATGCGGGGGTCTGGGGGCGGTAGCCCCCAGCTAAAAGCTAGAGCTTTTTTAAAATTTGAGGCACTTTCGATATTTTTTAGGGCACTTTGTGGTTAGCGGAAGTATAATTTGACTGTGCATTTAAGTGTGCATTATTAAAATCAAGTGTGCAGCTTGGAAAAAAGTGTGCATGTGCACAATAAAATGCACAAGAAACAGACTTTGCTCCAAGTAAACAATTATTATTAATGCTTCAAAGTTGGTTAGTCCAAAAAGAAATCATCAGCTCAAAAGTAATTGCTTACCAACATGCAAGAAAAAGTTAAAACTCTTCCTTGTTAAAAAATAATGCCGCATAATAGGTTTCGGAAAACTTTCAAAAGACTACATTCAAAGCTAGAAAAATTTTCAGAATTTCCAGACTGAAAGTGTTGTTTAAAAGCTAGAGAAATTTTGAAAATTTGCAGGCGAAAACTTAATTTTTGGATACATTTTTCAAAACATCTGAGACAAATTACACTGGAACCGGTCCGGTTCCAAATGCTACCGGTTCCGGTTCCGGTTCTAAAAATCCTTCCGGTTCCGGTTCCGGTTCCGGTTCCGGTTCCGGTTCTACCGGTTCCAGTGGAACCGTTCCGAGCACTAGTTTGGACCCCGTACCCATATAGGGGCGGTGTGAGAGGGGGTCAATTTGTGGGGGGGGGGGTTAGCCGATAGCGCGCATAGCATAGTTTTTGCTCTGATTACAGAGAGCCTGTCTGTTGTCATACTCTTATCTATTATGTACTCTTGATACTGCGAAAACAGGAAAACAGATTTTAAAAACGCATTTTCTTAAAAAACCCACTAAAAAGCACAGGTAAACTTTTGAAAAAGTGTTAAGTTTTATTCGCATGCATGAATGTTCATAACGGCGAAATGTGTGTCGAAGTAGTTTTGTTCTGTAAAAAGTTAAAAAATTAAATTACCGTACGTTAATGAAGGTTTAAAATTTTGGACTACTGTGTTTGTGTAGCATTGTACAATGTATACACAAGTTTGTTTTACCTTGTTTTCTTTTGCCTTATTACAGGTAGAAGAGGTGTTTGCTTTCATTTGCTCTTTGGAGCCCTCCTTGGCAGATCCTGCTGCTCGATTTCGCCGGGAAGAAATTGACGGGTCAGCACTGTTATTGCTCAATCCAGAACAGATGGTTCGTCAGCCTATGAATCTGAAGTTGGGGCCTGCCCTAAAAATTGGGAAAGCCATTGAAAACCTAATAAGACGTCGTAAATATTAACTTTAATTTTAATGTGTTCGTTTTTGTAGTGTATTTGTACAGTTTCGTCTTTGATGAAGTTATATTTAGTGTGTATTAAATACTGATATTGTGTGCTGTGGAGTAGGTAGGTAATAGGAGACAATTTACTGCTAGAATTTCCTTGTTCTGCAAGAGAATGGACGAATAAATGAATAAGAGTCCAATGCGCGCAACCAGTTTATTTACAATTTTTTCCGCTGACTCCTTGTACAGGTATGGCGCCCAGTTCAAATGCCTTTTTCTTTTCATTAGTCATGTGAAGCGAGTGATAGCACAGTAAGCTTTTCAATTAATGCGATTCGGTTTCGGTATCCATTAAGTAGATAGGCCCATTAGCCACTAGCCGTTCGCTAATTGTCTAAAATATTTTGAGAGCTTTCATCCTTCCATTTCCACCTGGTATATATATGTTGTAGCAAAGTAGTCCAATTGGCATTGTTATAGTACAGCGCTAAGAAAGTCTGGCATAGTAGTACAACGCTCGCTTCAAAGCAGCGTTGGACGACTTTTCCAACAGCAAATATTAAGGGGTCTAGCTGTACTTTCGTTTTTAACAACTTTTAATAAGTTTTTCTCATTTCAGTTTTTTCTATTTTTTTAGCTTGGTTTTTGTCTTTTGATCAATTTTGAGCGATTTCTTTCGAGAGGCAGATTAGTCAGTCAAAGTGTTCAGAAAATGAAAGCCAAGAGTCAAATTTTAAACATTTTCTGAATTTCAAGTTTTTTAAATTAAGGCGTACAAATAACAAGCAACAAGTTTTTCAACAAATTAATTATGTATATACCTTTGTTTTTCCATACTGCAAAACTTACCAGGACTTAAGGATGAACAAATTAATGAAAGGACAGTTCAGCAAAATTAAACAAAATTTTGAATCTTTCGGCAATTATTAAGAGTTTTGCAGTATGGAAAGACAAAAGTACGCAACTAATTTGTTGAAAAGCTTTGTTGCTTGTTATTTGTACGCCTTAATTTAAAAAATTTGAAATTCAGAAAATGTTTAAAATTTGACTCTTGGCTTTCATTTTCTGAACACTCAGCGACTAATCTGCCTCTCGAAACAAAGCTCTCAAAATTATGATGAAACTGTAACGAGAAACTTTTAAAAAGCTAAGATAAACACGAAAGGACAGCTAGACCCCTTAGTATTTGCTGCATTAAAAAAATCAGGATCAGCGACAGAGTAAGACTTTTCTTGTTTAGTCAAGCGTTGTACTGTAGAGTTTTGGAAACACAATAAAGATAATTTCGAATTCAAATAAAGATTTGCAATGCAAGGCTCGTGTTCGAGTGTCTTCACGTCTGATTTCTCTACCACTTAGCCGCTAACCAACTAGAATTAGACAACCAGCCCTAATTTAAACGTCACGGATTTTCTCAACAAAATGCAAGGTTTGACGAAAATTCAAAACATCCAAATAATATTCATATGAATTCAAATAATTTCACAAAGGGGATATGAACACAAAAAATGGGCAAGCACCAATTAGTATACAAAATATAACAAAAGGGAAGAAACCCAACTGGAGGGGAGAAGACCCCAAAATGTCCCCAAACTTTACCCAAACCCGATAGCAAAAGTAGTGTTGTTGACCGGCCGGGTGGAAAACGACCAGCCGGCGGCCGGTCGGCCGTTTCAGGCCGGCCAGCCGGCCTTTGAACGGCCGGTAAACGGCCGGCCGCGCTTATATTTCAGCGGTTTATCAAAATTTTCTCAAGAAATCGATTTTAAGTTGTGCTGATACATTTTCATATCTTGATTTCTTATTCTGGCACTCATGGGTCAGCATTCCGGCCATTTTTAGCCTTTGATTCGTCAGCCGGCCGTTTGTGGCAGGTTGGGCCGTCGAACGGCCGCGCGGCCGGCCGTTTCTGGCCGGCCGGGCCATCGGCCGGCCAGCCGTTTTCGGCCGGCCGGCCGGCCGTCTTCAGAAGGTCGGCCGGCCGGTAACGGCCGGCCGACGAAAATTTCGGCCGGCCAACAACACTACCCAAAAGGCGTTGACGTAGAGAGCCCAAAATAAGAACCACCAGCTCCCGAGAATATAGTAGATTCGCCCAATCTGCGTCATACCCCAAAGTGCGTCACTCAGCCGTTTATAGTTATCTGGTGCGCTACAAAATGGAAGATATCCTAAAGTTTTCACATTTCTGAGCAGGTCTATTCAAGCTCTATGCAATGGTTTAAAAAATTATTTGCTAAAAAGTTTTTAACCGTGCACAATTCTACAAAGTTCACTATACTTTGAATAAAACACCCGTTGTCCGCCAAATTTTAAGCAATATCCCGAATTCAGTTTTATGCACCTAACAATCTTAATACTTAACAACGTTTAATGTGTCAGCTATCAAATTGTTCGTTATAATCTGCTGATTCCAAAAATATAAACAATTCCGGATTTCACCGTTCTAGAACTGAGAAATTCCGATTTTACTGGAACCACTGATCAGTGCCTAAAGTGCGTCGCTCTAAATTAACTTTTTGCTCAAATATCCCTAATGTGCGTTCGTATCTTTTACATGTAAATTTGCTTCAAATAAATGCAAATACTGGCTTTATAACTTAACCTAAGACAAAAGTAAGTGCAAAAACACAATCCTAGGAATAATTCTGAGCAATCTGATACCAAATTTTCTGTTTTTATGCTATTTTATTTTTTTAGTAAAAGTCGTTGTTTCCTACTTTAAATCATAAAATTACATTTTATTAATTGTTATAGTATAATTTGCAACCCAAATTCGCTTTAAATAACAAAGTACTGGCATTTTAACAAATTTTTCGAAGATCACAGATTTTGTTGATTTTGATATATATTGTTTATATACAAGCCAACTACCATATAAAAAATTTTCGTAGCATAAAATTGTCGGAAACAAGTGTTATTGCATCTCAAAGTTTGGTTTTCTAATGCAAATCATAGGAACTTTGAAATGACGCACTTTAGGACACGTCCGACGCACTTTAGGGAATGAACTTCTCACAGCGAAAAACTGCATTTTTTAGCATAAAAATGGCTATAACTTACGATTGACTTTACCTAATACCGTCAAATTTTACAGAAATGTAGAAGCAGAGGTACTTGAGACTTCTGTAAAGTTTTATGTTATGAAATTTCGCCATTCAAAAGTTACAGATTTTCAAAGTGACCACTTATTTTGCTTAGACAAAAGGTGACGCAGATTGGGCGCATCTACTATATCACCATAAGACTGAATGAATTGTGCGCTCATTTTTGAAGAATTTAGAAATTAGCTAAGTCCTGCCTTGGACTTTACACAAAAGGAGAATTTTGATTGAATTTTCATGAAGTTAGAACTCACTTTTGAATATTTAGAATAAAATCAAGGAACTGTTCCACAGTAGGGATGGGCGCGGTAGCAAATATTCGTTACCGCATACCGCGCTTTTTTGGTGCGGTTACCGCGCGGTTAACCGCGGTTATTACCGCTTATTTTTGGCGGTAACCGCGGTGAAATCAAAACGCGGTTACCGCAGTCAAAGTAATTAATTCGTCTTAAAAACTTGTATCTTCCACATTTTTTAGTTTACTGCTTTTAAAATAAAAACATATCAGCGGCTGCAGTAGTTTTCGTGTCGTTGGATCACCGCTTTGCTATTTCTTGCTCACAGTTTTATTTTATTTCCTAATGGAACGGAACAAATTTACATATGATCTGGGAAATTATCAGAAATTTTAGTTGCAATTTAAGAGGGGTTTATTTCTTGCTGAACTAGAAGTAAAATCCGTCGTGATCGCTCTTTAATGTTTTCTGTCTGCGCATGTGGAAGATTCTGGTTCCGGAGGAATCATTCTTAGAGATTCACAGATCTATTTTTTAAGAATCAAACTGCGATATAATTTATGAAGGCCATTACAGAATACCTGACTTGACCGGTGAACTACCTTATTATGCCAAACAGTGGCCCAACCAATAAAACTCCCATGGGCGCTTTTTTGAAATTTTTAGTGCTCGCGATCATGGGCATTAAAACCACAAGTTTGTGAAGAAAGTACCGACTGGTTAAGCTGTTTCAAAGCTGTACAAGCGATCGTTACGCTCTTTGGATAGACCCGCGGGGGAAGCTGGCACTTGCCAGGCAGCGTGTTCCGCAAAAACTTACCAAATTTATCGAAAATTAAAAATACAGCAATTATAAGCGGATTTTCAAAACATCGCCCATGGGGTTTTTTTCGGGTGGGCGCTTTTTTAGATTTCAAAAAATCCTAAATTGGCTATTCCTGAAAAACGCCCACACTCTTAGAAATGTTCCAGTAGAAAGTACTGGAATCTTAGTAATTTCCTACTAAAGTGCTCCAGTGCGATAAAGACATAGCGGAGCGATTAGTATTTTCCTACTAAAGTAGTAAAGTAGTCCAGTATTTTAAAAACTACTGGAAACAGCTAGTAAACTTTACTAGATAATCTATGTAGAACACTTTACTGCTTTGACATACTAACTACTGGAATTTCCAGTAGTTTCTACTAGATATTTAGTATTATATACTGGACCCCCCAAAAATTTTTGGGGGGCAAAAATACTGGATTTTCCAGGGACTCAGTAGTAGATTCTACCAATCTCCTAAAATAGTCTGAGCACCAAAAATACTGGATTTTCCAGTAGTTTTACTACTTTCTCTAGTGGTTTCTACTAGACTCCTAATACATTCTGCGTACCCAAAATACTGGATTTTCTAGTAATTTCTACTAGTTTCTCCAGTAATATCTACTAGACTTCTAAAGTGCTCCGAGCGCCGAAAATACTTGATTTTCCATTAATTTCTACCGGTTTTTCCAGTAATATCTACTAGACTCCTAATATATGTAGTCTGAACACCTATGAAAAATACTGAATTTTTAGAAAGAACACATTTTCTCATGAACTATACTGTGTGCGTTTCAACCCCATTCATAATGGGCGATTTTCCCAACGTTGGAAAATCCCACCACTTTGCCTTCCCAGCCGTCAGCACCCACGAAGGTGCATAACGGCTACAAAAATCAGCCCCTTAACTTCTGTTGATACAGAAGCAGAGACCAGGACAAATGACTTGCCCAAAATCTGATCGCTGAAAACTTATTCGTTTATCCCCTGATATACTCTCATTGCAGCATCAGCGTATCGATCGAATACTTGTGTACTGGATTGTCCAGTAGTTTTAACAAGATAATCCAGTATTATATACTGGACCGCCAAAAATATTTGGGGGATGAAACTACTGGATTTTCCAGTAATTTTTACTAGTTTCTCCAGTAATATCTACTGGTCTCCTGAAATACTCCGAGCATCAAAAATACTGGATTTTCCAGTAATTTTTACTGGTTTTTCCAGTAATATCTACTGGACTCCTGAAATACCCCGAGCACGAAAAATACTGGATTTTCCAGTAATTTCTACTGGTTTCTCCAGTAATATCTACTGGTCTCCTGAAATACTCCGAGCATCAAAAATACTGGATTTTCCAGTAATTTTTACTGGTTTCTCCAATAATATCTACTGGACTCCTGAAATACCCCGAGCACGAAAAATACTGGATTTTCCAGTAATTTCTACTGGTTTCTCCAATAATATCTGCTGGATTCCAGAAATGCCCCAAGTATCAAAAATACAGGATTTTCCAGTAATTTCTACTGGTTTCTCCAGTAATATCTGCTGGACTCCAGAAATGCCCCAAGTATCAAAAATACAGGATTATATATCCAGTAATTTTTTTCTGGTTTTGGCAGTAATATCTCCTGGATTCCTAAAATACTTCGGTCACCAAAAATATGGTTAATGCTAATGAGTATGCAGTGCTTTTCATTAGTTATTAGGTAACACTGGCACGTACTTTGTTGTAAATTCACGTAGTGTTTGTTTGTTTTGTGCTGTGTTAACGTTTGTTTTCCGAAAAAAACATTGAAACCGCTATACAGGTAAATTGCAGTTGAGAATTATGTTCTTCATTAATGATATCAAGAGTACATAATAACTAAGAGTGTGACAAGCGTCAAGCTCTTAGTTATTAGGCTTGGGATATCATCTGCTTATATCAATATGCTTATCTTATATGCTTGGGATATCAACGGCTTACCCCCCCACAAATCAGACCCATCACTTCAAAGAAATTTAAACGCTATATGTGAGTGCTGAGACTCGCAACAGACGCACATCGAACCAACTGAGTAGTTGTGCTTTTGAGCTTTAGAACACAAACATAGCGTGCAAAATTCTTTGAAGTGATGGGTCTAATTTGTGGGGGGGGGGGTCAGCCGTTATAGTGCAGATGATGTCTCAAACATAATAACGCTTGTCACACTCTCTTGATGATATGGAATATAAACAAACTTATGATGATATGGAATATAAACAAACTTAGGCAGTCATTCTTTTACCGGTAGCTCCAATTTCTATTCCTTTTACTCTTTCAGTCAGCAACCCGTCGAAGTTCTTTAGTTTTGTCTGCACCAATTTTTCAAGAGCAGAACATCAACCAACCAAACCTTAAGGTATCACACAAATTATGCAAAACTTATTTTAATTTCTGTCGACGACCAAAAACCTTAATTCCATTCGTTAAAACTACACAGAATCCGTTTAAGCTTCCACAAAGCAACTCTGCTTAGCATCGATTACGTATAGATTAAAATTCACTGGCTTTCGATTTTACCAGGATTGAACAAAAATGATTCAAATTTTTGTAGCAACAAAGCCGATACTTCCAGTTACTGGTGTATCTACCTTGCCATACACTATGTATCAGCATTATAATTTAAACACTTGCAGTAAATGCAGACATCTTTACGACTGACTCCATGTTATTCTCAGCATAAAATAATGCAGCTTACTTGTAAATTGTTAGAAAATTTAGTAACGTAATAAACGCGTTTTAGGGCAAGAACTTAAGGTGGAGATTCCTTTTTGGCACATATATGTCATTGGTTGGCGGCTCAATTCCAGATGAAACAACTTGATGGAACTTTCAAAACAAGTTCCTTTAGCATTCACTCTCCTCACAATTCCGCTTCAAAAATTTGACATTTGCGTTCAGGACAGTTCTTTTACCAGTTTTAGAAATTGGACAGCAGTTGCACAGTTATATATACTGTATATACATAGATAATTCATTTGAAAGATCTCGTTGTCGTTGTGCTCTATATTTTTGCATTTTGAAGCGATGTTCTTGCTTTGCGCTATCGTAGAGATAGAGACAGTCTTCCTATTTTGCCCTCCGAAAGCTGTCATTTTTGCAGAAATCAAATATTGCATTACTTGTTAAGCGACGCAAGCCGTCTCAAACTTTGCAAAAGCCAAAATTAGTTTCATTGTTTTCCTAAAAGAAAAATATTAAGCTACGTTTTGATAGAAATGAATTCTTAACTCCAAGTAATAAATGAGTAATAATGGTTAAAGTTGATGACTCCAAAAGGAATCACCACCTTAAAAATTCTTAGAAATATTGTCAATTCTTTTGGAAATAAAAATTATTAATTGAATCCAGCATTTCTTGCTGTCAGATTGCATAAGTAGGTAAGCAGAATTTAGTCTGCTCTAAACACCATTGGAACGGCCAATATTTCATTTCGTGTTCAGAGTATTTTACGAGTCCAGTAGATATATATTACCAGTATCAATCAGTTACTGGGAAAACCACTACTTTGGCGTTTCGGTACATTTTAAGACTCCAGTATATATTTTTGGTGACCGGAGTATTTTAGGAGTCCAGGAGATATTACTGCCAAAACCAGAAAAAATTACTGGATAATCCTGTATTTTTGGTGGACGGGGTATTTTTGGAATCCAGTAGATATTACTGGAGAAACCAGTAGAAATTACTGGAAAATCCAGCATTTTTGGTGCTCGGTGTATTTCAGGAGTCCAGTAGATATTACTGGAGAAACCAGTAGAAATTACTGGAAAATCCAGTATTTTTCGTGCTCGGTGTATTTCAGGAGTCCAGTAGATATTAGTGGAGAAACCAGTAGAAATTACTGGAAAATCCAGTATTTTTTGTGCTCGGGGTATTTCAGGAGTCCAGTAGATAGTACTGGGAAAAGTAGTAAAAACTACTGGAAAATCCAGTATTTTTGTGTTTCGACACATTGTAGGAGTTTGGTGCAATTTAATACTGGATCCAGTACAAATTACTGGAAAATCCAGTAAGTTGAACAACCCAAATCCAGTAAATGCTACTAAAATATTTAGTAGAAACTACTGGAAAAACCAGTAATTTCTTACTAAGACATTTCCAGTACTTATTACTGAACTACCTCCAGTACCTATTACTCCACCATCCAGTCAAATCTACTAAAGTCTTTAGTATTTCTGAGCTACTGGAGTTGTTCCAGTAGAAACTACTAAGGTATTTCTAAGAGTGCATGGGGCACTCCTTAGCATAATACGGTGCATAGAACTCAGTCGGACAAGTTTTTCAAAATTTCTCTTGAATTTAAAATTTAAACTAAATAAATTACAAAAGTTTGATTAGTCTAATCATTTTGCAACTAACAATTTCCGACAGGGCGCAATATAAAAATAGTAAATAAAATAGTAAAATCAAAATACTGTGGCTGGGTTAGTGACTGCAAAGACTGTGTTAGATTCAGCGGCTCAGCTCTAACAATGTTAACAATGTTGTAATTGCGAGTGTATGCATATAAAGTCTACCACAGTAGCAAAGCAGCAAGAGGTGCCAGAATTTTGCAAAAATTCCGGACAAATGTGAAATATTTCGGCTACGTTTGCATTGTTGAGAAAATCGAATAGAAAATAGGTAAATTTGTGTTTTTCAAGCGAAAAACCTAATAAAACTAGCGGTTTTCCCGCGGTTATCGGAATCGGCGGTAACCGCAATAACCGCGCGGTGTTTGCTTCCTTACCGCATACCGCAGGTCTGCGGTTACCGCCGCGGTACTTGTACGTTGTACTGCTATGCAAAAATTTCTTGGCATTATACTACAATGCCAATTGGACTACTTTGCTACAACATATACATAAGTCCAGTGAAGGCAACACGGTTACCTTGCAGGAAAAGAACAAGTTCGGTTTGCATTAAGGACTGACCAAACTCTTTGATAGAAAGCCGAGGTAATTGCTTAGTGCTTGCATACTATCCAGAAGAAAATACAGAAGGAACTGTTGTGAAAACTACTGAGAACTCTGTGGGGGTACATGCTTGCTTGCTATAAAGCTACAAAGATTGCTGTAATTTCTAAAACTGTTTTTAGTTAGTTTTGCCAAGAGTACATATTATATACATAAGAGTATGACAAGCGTCATACGCTATGTATTCTCAGCTCACTACTTCCGCTGCAAGCTATCGGCTTACACCCCCCCATAAATCAGACCCCCTTTTTCAAAGCAAATTCGATCGTTATGCTGGCACTCTAGAATTCGAAAACACAACTAGTCAGTTGGTTCTAAGTGCGTCTGTTGCGTGCAAACATCAAATTTCTTTGACAATTTAGGCGATCGCGCGCATTGGATGTAGTATGGAAATTTGGTAAAAGAAGTAAAGACAGATTGCAAAGGTTCGTGATGAGTGTGTGATTTTGAAGCTAAGCTAACAAAATTAAATTTATTTCAAAGACAGTATCATTTTATGCGAACAAAATATAAAATAAGACCGTGTACAATAAATTTTATCCCCAGGCCCCCATAACAAACCTCCAACCTCAGTGGCTTCTTCGTAGAGTTCCTTCCAAATTTGATGTCTTCTTTCTTCGAGTCAATGAAAGGTGACCAATCTGGGCCCAATCAAAAGTGACCGAAAATGACGAAAGTTTCCTCCCCTGAATATTGTCAAAACTAATTTGCATATTACGAAAACGCCGATATTCTAATTTGCATATTTGTTCCGAAGTTCGTAGACTTTTTCAAACAAGAAAATTTCCACAGTTACGAATAGTGTGTGAGGCCGGCCGGCCTAAGTCGGCCGGCGGCCAGTGAGGCCGGCCGGCTAACGGCCGGCCGGCCGCCGGCTGGGATATAAATCACCAATCAGAAAGTTACAAAATAGAGCAACTAAGCTTAAAATGGACTCCAAATGTAGTTTTGCTACTTTTTATGCTATGCTGTGCTATATTTCTAAGATAACATCCGAAAATAAATATCTTAACAGTTATAATAACTGCATTGCAAAGTGCTCTAGGACGGTAGCCGGCCGGCATACGGGCTCACCGGCCGCCGGCCGATGGTTTCGGTCGGACCGGCCGGAGATCGTCCGGCCGGCGGCCGGTCGGTGAAACCCCGGCCGCCCTCAAACACTTGATATTACATAGCGTATGACGCTTGTCGTACTCGTATATATTGTGTACTCTTTGTTTTGCTTACATTGCAGAATAGTTGGCACTAGATATTTATTATGCGCTAAACGGGGTCCTACTTTCTGTGTCAACAATTATTAAAATCTTGAAGAAATGTGAGTGGCTGTCCTGAGTTATCATTTGAAGGTAGCCTATATAATGTATATAATTTTAGAATCCTCAGGAACTCGAGATTTCGAAAATCTGGAAAAATCCGGAATTCCGGGTTTCATTCACGAAAAATTTAAATTTCTTAGTTTCTCGCCCAATTTTCATCGCAATCAAAATATTTCTTTTATAATAGAATAGAGCTGCTCCCGCTACAAATTTTTGCTCTTAGAAGCTTTTCACGAAAATGCACCAAATTTCCGGAATTCCGGGTTTTCAAAATTACCGGATTTTAAAAATTTCCTCCAATACCCACATGATGGGTATCATTTGAAAGCTCCATCAAGCTGAACAACTTTTGTAATAGAATCAACTCGTGAAGATGCAATCAATTCCCGGAATTCGCGAAAACCGGATTTTCAGAATTTAATAAATTTTCTCCAATACCCACAATATGGGTATCATTTGAAAGCTTTTGAGGAGCTGAGCAATGTTTCTAATAGAGTCAACTCACAGAAATGAGCCCAGTTCTCGGAATTCAAGAAAACTTCCAAGCTAGAGTGAAATGCGGAAGTTGTGAATTCCGGGAATTTGGTGCACTTTTGGACATTCTATTACAAGAATTGCTCACCTCATCGAGAGCTTTCGAATGATGCCCATATTGTAAGTATTGGAGAAAATTTTTTAAATCCTGAAAATCCGGTTTTCGCGAATTCCTGGAATTGAGTGCATTTTCACGAGTTGGTTCTATTACAAAAGTTGTTCAGCTTGATGGAGCTTTCGAATGATACCCATCTTGTGGGTACTGGAGGAAGTTTTTAAAATCTGGTAATTTTGAAAACCCTTAATTCCGGAAATTGAGTGCATTTTTGTAAAAAGCTTCTAAGAGCAAAAACGTGTAGCAGTGTGGAATATTTCCTTGATTTCATTCAAAATTATGCAAAAGTGTGTGCTAACTTTATGCAAATTAATCTAAATTCTACTCCTGTGTACGGTCCAACGCCGTACATAGCTAATTCACTTTTCGTTCGATTTTGAGCGCACAACAGTTCAGTCTTATTCCTGCTCTCTTAGTAGTCGGCGGTTTGGACGCCAACTTTATTCTGCCATTTTTGGACGCCAATTTGGGGTCTTACTTTCGGGGGTCAATTATATGGGGTAAGCCCCCTTACCCATTCTAAGGTTTGTTGCTTTTCTCTCTGTATTGTTGATTTTGTAAACCTATCTGGTGCTTGTCCGACACTTACATTTTGGTTTCCTCTTCTTGTGTAAAATTATTTTGAATTTCTTTTGGTAGTGTTGAGTATTTGTACTCCTGATTTTTGATTGAATTTAGTACTTTGTCTAAAGTTAATAAACTCGTGATATTTAAAATTTAGGGCAGTTGTCGTCTATTCAGATAGGTTAGCGATTAAGTAGGGAGTATCAGACATATTACACACTCACTCACGAACCTCCGATCTTTATTGCAAAC
>JASAND010002380.1:0-50596 GCA_030248195.1 Trissonchulus latispiculum
TTTTCGGTTTAGCTACAGCACTAGCTGCAAGGAAGGAAAAAGGAAGGGAAAATCTGGAGGTTGGGCAGAGGATGTACAGGCTGGTCTGATCGGAGTTTTGGGTGGGTACCATTTTGGGTTGAGTAATATTCCCCTTGATGGGCTCTTGTTTCGCAACTGTATTCGTCTCTCGTAACTTTATGAGTGTTATGTTAAGTTTTGTCTGAGTAGTGAACTGTCAAAGTTTATACTAGTGATTGGAAAGTAAATTCGTATGGTGGCTTCCCTTTCGAATAGGCTAGTTAGAACGGTCGTTCAGGTAATGGTAACAGATCTCACTCTTCTCCTATATTCTCTATCATCTTCTCTCCCCTTTTTCTAGACCTAGATATCACACACGGAACAGGTAATTGCAATCTTTACTGAATCGGATATAACAGTTAATTTTATGAGATACACACAGTATCCTACACAGGGAGGCCAACTTTACATTTCAGTAGATGTCCAAAATTTTGTGAGAGAAAAAGATAATACAAGAGACGTGAAAAGCGAAGAGCGGGGGTATTATTGTATTTTTATGGACCGGTTAAAGAAGATAGAGGTACCCTGATGGCTTCAAAACAGTGTATCGCCAAATTGGGGGGGATCGTGGTCGGGGAGTGCCTCCTCCAACGGCAATAAGGCGGGAACTGTCCCAGATATTGGGAGGAGAATCCCCAAACACCCGGAAGGTGATGTACCCAATTTCCCCCACAATTATGGGAGGGACGAACTTTAAAGGCCAAAACTGTTGCAGATAAAGGGTCAGGGGGAGAGGAGGACCCTCCCGAATCCCCCCTCCCACAAGTTTGCGTCGGACCCTGTCTCAGTTGGGGGTGTCCTTTTCTACGGCCCTTCCCACATCTTCTGACTTCCAATATAGTGGCCATTTGAAGTAAACTTTTGGATTCCAGTGATTCGTTCCCAAACCGGGACCGCCCGTTTTTACGTCACAGTCGGGGGTCTTCAGGTTCTCCAGGGTGCTAACCCTCATGAAATCAAAATTTCTAGTGAAGAGACCACGGTGAAGTCGCTCACTGGGGGACAAAAAACCGCAATAATCGGGATTCTAGGGTGAGCAACCAATCTGGGGGAGGTGAGGTCCCGGTCTGGGGGGGGGGTTAAAACCCACCCACCCCCAACCACCCCAAGCCCATGTATGGTGGAGGGCCAATTGCCTGGCGATTGTGTCAACTGAGCGGTGCTTGCGCTCAGATTTGTCTTTCCGGACTATGTCGGAGATGTATTTTATTCTGGCCAGTGTCTTGGCCTTGAACTGTATTTGCTCAGGGTTAGGACTTAAGTCAGCAGGTTATTATATCGAAGAACAGCACAAACTGATCAATTAAGCTAGCTTTCCAAGCCTAAAAATAAGGGTTATTTCTTAACACAACGTTTGCTAGCACACTAACCAGAAAAACCAAAGCCCTTGAAACTTACAGACAGTTTGCCCCTATTAGAGCCTAATATTTGGTAAAAACCTGGAGTAGGCTAGGGGCTGTCAATTTTATTTGATCGAAAACGGCGCACGGTCGCATCGTAACTTTTTGCGAAATTTCAAACTTTGAGCTGTTATAGCTGAAGAGGGAAGCAACGCTCGAAAGCCGGAATATTTTTAATATTTAGCACTAGTAACAGTTAACATTTATGGCTGAAAGTTTCAGAATTGGTCAAACCGTTAATCCAGCAGAGCTGAAAAAACCTTTTTGAAAAATCCCATTTTCCGCACCAAAATTTGTACTTTGGCGTCCTGCCAAAAATAGTGAATGTGAGATATATTGCTGCCCACCCTAAACTTTTTTATTTTGATATGTTGGTTAACGTTGGGGAGAAAAGTAGCTCTCTCTCTGACGATGTCGTGCCAAACCCGTTCGTAGCCCCCCCCCCCCCTTACGTCGGCTAATTATCGAAGCGGCCGAAGCCACCGTTTCTGCGCAATAGGATAAAAGAAATCTAAGAAAAGATATACACTCCGCATAGCGCGTACTTACAGAACAAATTATTCTAATTAATCCAATCTAATTGATATTAATTTGCGGTGGAGAAAGCTTGTAACCTCATACTTTAAACTAAACAAAAGGTTAAGTGGACGCATTTAGGTTGTTACTTTAAAATTACTTTCTAGTATTCTCTAGTCTTATCAAGTTTTTAACAAAATTGTCTTATCAGTGTTGTGGTTCAAGAAGAATTTGTATCTAAACTGTGCAGAAGAAAGCTTTTTAGTGACTTTTACTGCAGCAAGCTTCTTGTAAACTGTTCTTTCAACTGACTGTTTTCCTTAAGTTTTCACAACAGTTTTAGAAATACAAATTTTGTTTATTGGGAAATGTACTTGGAAATTTTATTCACTTTATTTACTTATTTACTCTTACTTAAAAATTAGATTAGGTTCTTAGATTTTACAATTACTGATAACCTAGCTGCTCCTCGGTTAAGGCTAATAAAGCCAGTAGTAGTGTTTGAGGACGATCTGTGTTTGAACGGACGGCCGGTGCTTGTAAGCATAGGATACGTGGTGGGTGGGAGGGGAAGAATGGGGGGTGCAGAACCCCCCAGCCCGACAAAAAGGGTAGACCCGTCACCGGTTTTTACTCAAAATTAATAATTGTTTTGCAAATTCTAACGATTTTTTCAAAAATGTTCTTAAAAATGGCTAAAAATAGTCATTTTTTTACCAATTTGTGGTCAAAAACGTTAAAAATTCGCAATATTTGCGAATTTCGGAGCAGACCCCCCTTAACATTTTGGAATTGTTTTAGGGGTAGACCATGCTCAAAACGGTTTTTAGCTTATACTGACTTAACCACTGGAGATAGCTTAAAGGTTGTAAAAGCACAAATGTTCATTTTTGTGTCCTCTTTCCATTCATAACAACCAATTTGGTGTCTCGTCTACCTACTCGAAGCCTAAGGCCAAAAACCAAAACGTTCTTATCTTTTGGTCTAAAAATCCGTGACTGGTTCCAGAATGTTAAAGAGCACGAAAATAGATTATATCGTAAATTTTATCTATTTTCGTAAAGGATTAAAGCCGTATGCGTCAAAAATACCCGAAAGGAAACCAGCACCTTAAGCAACACAAGTCACGTTTAGGTTTTATTCAGCTTTTTTCAGTCTTTCTCACAAAATTTTAGTTCAGGTTTTTAAAACAAGCCTAAAATAGCCTTAATTACTAATTACCAACTTCTATTTTTGACTGAAATAACTGTAAGATGAGTATATAAATTTAGTATTTACTACGTATAGCAGAAAACTTCCTGCTAGCAAAATAGGAAAGCAAAGGAAATAAGCAGCCTCATTAAAAGATTTCCTAATTAATTGGAAAGTTTTAAGAGTTTTTTATAGTCTGAAATTTTGTAGGCGATATGTTCTTGCACTGTTATTGATGTAATACTAAAGCTAGATAAATGTGAAACCTAGCCCTGCCCGGAAGTTAAGCTTTTTCCATAGAAGGAGTCTGCAAAACTAAAACTGATTTGCTAGAATGTCTGATGTAAAAATTCTTGGAAAGAATTATCCATTAGCCTAATCTACCCTTATAAATCATGTACAAACACAAAAAGCTTAATCTAAACACTAATTTGAAATTTTCCCATTTTTGACATTTTCCTGTCCCCTGTTTCAGGTTTCGACCGCCCTAAAATGTCCATGGCAACATTTAACACCAGAAAAAGTGTATCAGAAATTGTGAGCCTGGGTGAAACCTTCACTCGACGTCCGATGACTGAAAGCGATCTTTGGGAAGTTGATAAACTGACCTCCCAGAATCATCATGATCAGGGTCTGGCCAATCTGCAGCTCAATTTCCACACTTCTCCGTCCGGGTTCGCGGTAGCCACGAAGCCAGACGGGGAAATTGTGGGAATGGAGAGCAACAATGACATGTCCAACGGCCTGCGATACAGCGCCGCTGTACTGGTCTCAGAAGACTACAGGTGACAGGGAAAGCGTGACAGTGTGTTAGAGTCTTTTCAGGAAAGAGTTGGGCGGAGTTAAACGAGTTAAATTTAACCGGGTCCTTGGCATGAAAAATGTAAAAAAATGTAAAAATGTAAAAAAAATGTAAAAAAGAGGGAAATTAGAGCATGAGTGCAATTCAGCCGAACAGTTAACCTAGACTATATTTCTACAGTTGAAAATTAGTCACCATTTTGTCTGCGGGTACCCGCTACCCCTCTGAGGATGGTCTGAGGATTGTTAGACCCACTTGACCCATTTGTTTAATTGAGACAATTTTACATATTTAGGATAATTATTTGATTTTTACTTAAGGTGGTGATTCCTTTTGGGCACATATTGTTGATTGACGGCGTAAACCAGGATGAAATTCAACGAAACTTTCCAAAATAAGTTGTTTTAGCGTTCTAACACCCTCTGCGCAATCGCGCTTCAAAAATTCAACATTTGCGTTCAGGGCGGTTTTTGCCAATTTCTGAACGTTTGGCAGCAGCTGCATGGCTATGACAATATCCATTCGAAAGAACTCGTTAAACTCTACAATTTTGCTTTTGAAAGCAACTTTCTAGCTTTTCCCTATCGTGAGATATAGCCAATTTTTTTATTTTGGCGTCAAAAACTTGTCCTTTCTGCAGAAATCAAATAATCCACTACTTCTTGAGCTACGAAAGCCGTAAAATTTAACTAATGGTGTCGATTTAAAGGTCTCACAGAGGCCAATTATCGGAGGCATGACCATCGTACAATTGCTATCCCTTAGGCTGCTATTACAAAAATGTAGTTTTTGCAAAAACACGACCAAATTTTTTCCAGCGATTGTGCAGAATTTAGTATGCAAGCTAGAGAGTTGCCACTTTGCAGATGTATTCTACACAAAAATACCCCGGGACCCTTTTTTAGTTGCCCCGATAGCTGCTTTCTAACTGAAGTAGTGGCTTGCCAAAGTAGTGAAAAGTAGGCAAAATCCAGGTTGCGCAGACATTTTAGTTTATTTCTCCATAACGAAGAGCGATATCACAATAACTAAAAAAGGGCCCCCAGCTATTTGATAGAGTTATCGAATGCTCTAACCGATGTCCTGCGAAAAAATTTACTTCAGCCTGCAAAAAATCTGAAAAATTATACTTCTTCTAAAATACAGGAAAAACATTTTGGAAAGCCAAACTTAGATTCATTGTACTCATTAAAAAGAGAAAATGTTAAGCTACATTTTGATATAAAGATGACTTCTTAACTCCAAATAATGAATGAATAATAGTGGTTCAAACTTGATGTCTCCAAAAGGAATCACCACCTTAAACAAGCTAAGCATTTCAGCTATTTCAGTATTGTCCTTTCGCATAGATAGATAGATAGATAGATAGTAGATACCTTAGAAACAGTAGGAGTATAGTATGTACCTAATATTATGGAGAAGAAAGAACCTGCTGTCTTGATAAAGAGAATTTATTGCTTTCTGTCATGATTGCTACTAACGTCATGATTGCTAGGTGTATTGCTACTAACGTCAACTAATCTTTTCTAAAAATACAGAAAAAACGAAAAGAATTGTTCAAAAGTTTTCGATGAACAACAAGAAAACAGAAACTGTATATATATTTTTAGTCAACCCTCTTCTTCCCAAGACTTCTCGAGCAAAGCAGCTGAAAATGAGCAGTTTTGCGGTTTTTGGCTTTTTTGGTTTTGGTTTTTTGGCTGCTTTTTGGCTGCTTTTTGCTGTTTTAACGGGAGCACCTACAGGGGTGGAACTCTCACCAATCGATAAAGCATTAATTACTCCTCTTCATTTTAGAAGTAAGCATTGAAGGGTCCCCGATGCACCAAAAAAAGTTAGGAACCGTCAAAGTAGGAATTGTTGTTAAATTTCGTTGATTTCTAAGTGCGAAAGCTTTATTCTTAGGCGAAGTCAACTAATTAATGTTAAGTTAATCTGTAATACCACCTGGTGCAACTAGTAGTTTGCGAATTATAGCCCATGCTGGAATCGTTTAACATAAATACAATAAACATAGCACAAAATTTGTCGAATTCTCAATTCCGATAAATGCCTGCCGAGACTTCAGTTCTTTAGCAACTTTTGAATTACTTCTCCAAATTGCGAAGGGAGTGTCGAGGAGAAAAAGGAGCCCGAAATCAGAGGTCCATCCTGCAACCGGTGTCTGATCTTTAAAACAGGCACCACTTGTGCCAAATCGCCACCACGGGCATGAAACGGTTAAACTTGGCACACTTATCTTCTTCTGTGCCAACGAACATGTGAACAGAAAAAAGAGGACTGAAAAAGAATTTACGTTTTACGTAACTGCCCCGTTACATTTCACTATTTCTTTTGAACTGATAGAAATAGCACATTAAGAAGAATTTATGAAAGAAAACATTAATTGAATTAAGGAAAACCAGAATTGCGCAGAATTTATGAATTGATTGAAAGAGTAATTTAATATAATCTCGTAAAATCTGTGGGCGAAAACAAAACGTATAAGCCAAAAATTGACATAATAAATTCAGTGGTCGCCAGACATTAGTACTCTCATGAGGTCCAAGTTAATCTTGTCTGAACCAAACCTTAATTAAAGTTTTAAATTAAATCTAAGGAATCAGAAACACAGAAAGGTTGAAATCAGTGTAACAAACTATGTATGTACAAACTTCGACCGTCTATAGCAGATTAACCTTTGGAGTAAACCCCAACAATGTATATATTTTTAGAATCCTCAGAAACTCGAGATTTCGAAAATCCGGAAAATTCCGGAATTCTGGGTTTCATTCACGGAAAATCTAAAATCTTTAGTTTTTCGCCTAATTTTTATCTCAATCAAAATTTTGTTTTCACGATAGAATAGAGCTGGTCCCGCTGCATATTTTTGCTCTTACTAGTTTTTCACGAAAATGCACCAAGTTCCGGAATTCCGGGTTTTCAAAATTTCCGGATTTTAAAAATTTTCTCCAATACCCACAAGATGGGTGTCATTCGAAAGCTCTTATCGAGCTGAACCACTTTTGTAATAGAATGAACTCTTGAAAATGCACACATTTCCCGGAATTCGAGAAACCCGGATTTTCCGGATTTTAAAAATTTTTCCAATACCCCACAATATGGGTATCATTCGAAAGCTCTTTATGAGCTGAACAAATCTTGTAATAGAACCAATTCGCAGAAATGAGCCCAGTTCTCGGAATTCGCTAAAATCTTCCAAGCTAGAGTGAAATCCGGAATTCGCGAATTTCGCGACTTTGGTGCAGTTTCAGACATTGGTTCTATTACAAGATTTGTTCAGCTCATCAAGAGCTTTCGAATGATACCCATATTGTGGGATATTGGAAAAAATTTTAAAATCCGGAAAATCCGGTTTTCTCGAATTCCGGGAAATGTGTGCATTTTCAAGAGTTCATTCTATTACAAAAGTGGTTCAGCTCGATAAGAGCTTTCGAATGACACCCATCTTGTGGGTATTGGAGAAAATTTTTAAAATCCGGAAATTTTGAAAACCCGGAATTCCGGAACTTGGTGCATTTTCGTGAAAAACTAGTAAGAGCAAAAATATGCAGCGGGACCAGCTCTATTCTATCGTGAAAACAAAATTTTGATTGAGATAAAAATTAGGCGAAAAACTAAAGATTTTAGATTTTCCGTGAATGAAACCCGGAATTCCGGAATTTTCCGGATTTCCGAAATCTCGAGTTCCTGAGGATTCTAAGAATATATACATTGTTGGGGTTTACTCCAAAGGTTAATCTGCTATAAACGGTCGAAGTTTGTACACACATTTTTTGGTCGCACTATAGTATCACTGTACGGGCCGCATAGCTAACCAGTATGATGTTGAACTGCAACCTTAGCACTCCAAGTTGAATGATTATTTATTTTTTCAAATTTGGTTTAAAAATAAATTTCTTTTCTTTTTTCAGAGGTAGAGGCCTGACGAAGTTGTTCTCTGGACCGGGAAATTTTGGAAGTGCGACACCGTTTTCGCTCCGCCAGCTTTCCAAGGATGTAAGCGTTCTTCGACAGAAGAATAATTCCTTCTACGGAATGCCACATCTGGGCAAACTGGGACAGCTGGCTCAAACGTATAAATATAGACTGGAACCAATTAGCTCTGACAATATTCAAGACGTTATCAACTATGATAAGCACATCTTACCAGGTACAGTCCCGGTCAGAAATAACTTTCTTCGCGAAGGCGAATGCGAAGGGCCTTCGCGAATCTGCGAATGTAGTTTTACATAACTTTCGCGAAGGTCGGCTTGAATTTTCCTTCGCAACACAGCAGGACGTGATTGATTACTTGTTAAAAGCTTAAGCTTAAACTTGCTTTTATTGCACAGCTGTCTGTCCAAAGCTCTATACTATATAGAGGTAAAACTGACCAGTTGGCCGGCGGCTACTAGCAGTTAAGTTAAAGCAGCAGGCATCCTGCTGTTGGTTTTGACATCTGTCAGAAAAACTGCGAATGCACAAAGAACTCTGCATTCGCCCCTTCGCGAACACTCATCAAAATTTTTGGAGTCGAATGTCTTCGCGAAAGTGCGAATATTCGCGAAAATAAGAAACTTATTTCTGACCAGGACTGTACCTAAATCTGACTCAAAACTCTTGCTAGGACTCCGCATGTGCTTTGTTTGGGGGGAGCGGGTCCCAACTTTTAGGCATGGAGCTCACCTCATCTAAGGGGGTCTTTCTCCTTCTCCAGAATCCAATTTTTTTCGGGGTTTTTGGGCAACCCCCCCCCCTTCAATTCTGTTTGAAAAGCACATGACACATGACTTATGCGGTTTTTTGACTTTATTTCCCCGAATTGTTTACGAAATGCAGGACCAACGGTTTTTCGTAGGTGTTGGATTTTAAAACTTTGGATGCGGTTTCGAGTCCGACAAATTAATAAACTGTAACGTAAGAAAACAAAGCAACTTCACTAAATGAGAATAATTGGTATGATATAATGACATGTGTGAAGGGTGGATTATTTTTGATATTTTTCTAGATTCAGATACTGTAGTTCTGATAGCAACCTTAATTTTAATGTAATTTTTAGAAGTGGAGAGATCCGCCTACATGCGGGAATGGTGCGTTCCACAGCGGTTCCAAACCCGAGCCGCGGGTCTAGCGGCTTATGACGCTGCGCGGAACGTTTGCGGTTTCGGTGTCCTGCGGGAATACAGCGGTTTCATCTACCTGACTCCGCTGTACGCTGACAGCGATGACGTTGCTCGCGAACTGTTCATTCAGCTGGTCAGACTTCAGCGTCAACTGTGGGGGATGCGGTATCTGTGCTTTTTTGGACCCGCGGGTCGGCGCGTCAACGCGGAAATTGGGCACTGTCTGGGACTAGACATAATGGAGCCAGAGATGTTCTGGCACTCCGACGATGCGAAAACGGTATCGTACTGTCAGAAAATACGATTTGATAAAGCCTATTCTGTACTCGACTTTTGGCCTGTATAAAAACTGTATGGAAGTGTCGAGTTATATGTCAGTATACCTGCATTGTTATTGTGGGTGGTTGATACTGGATAATAAACTGAACTTTAGTCCTTTTCATGGATTTTAGATTTTTTCACTTTCAAATTACTTAGATTTTTTATATCTGTTACTGTATCTTGGTTGGTAACTTTTACTATATTCCTTTCTATTCTATATAACTCTATATATTTCTATACTTCTATATAATCTTTAATTTTAAACTAATGTATAGATATTCGTTATATCAGTTTTCACCAACCTTTCATGGTTTTTCTTCTTCTTCTTCTTGGCCATCTTCAAAATTCTCTTTCCTGACTGGAAGCTTTTCTCTCTATTTTTTTTGAATCCGCTGATTCTTTTCCGCAAGGATAGGCTTTATTCAATCGTCTAATGTCGCTGTCACTCAATTCCATTACATTTCCCTCTTTATTCTCAAATTTTCTATCCCTAGGCAACATGGTAACCTATTTTTCCATCACCGCATGAGCAATAGTATCCCTGGACCCTGAGAAACAGTTTTTAATTAGAAGTAATTGGCTAGCGCTACAAATGCTAAAAGCGCTAAAAAAGAATGATTTTGACGGCATGCGTATTAAAATATTTTCCTATTTCATAGTCATATCTTAGTATTTATATAACTATTATATAGGATTACGCTTTGCTTGAATGATAGCTTTGATCTCCTAGATCCAAACATTTTAATGAACCCGATCAAACGACAGTAGCTACCGCAGAATCAAATTATTTGCACCATACCCACTATAGGTTTCACCTTCAAGTAATTGAGCAAAAACATCCTTTTTAAACCGCTTTCTGAGACTGTCTTTGAAAAAACGTTAAACCTGATTATTAAACTAGATTTCGGAATTTCCAGAATGCAATTCTAAACTCCCTTTTAACATTTTCATTGCATCCCTACCGTGAATTAAGGGGATGCATTTTTGCTAGGGGAGTGAGACATGAACATGGCAGACAAGTATGGCTAACAACATTTCCAATACATAAAATTCAGCGTCTACCAAATTTTCTCTCTGGCCACCATTTTTTTGAATTGCCAAGAAGACCTGTGCACACTTTATTAGCCTACAACTCTAAATTGCCGAGGAGACCTGTGCACACTTTGCTAATCTACAATTCTGAATTGCGTGAACTATTATGGGCATGGAGCAAGTGGTCACCAGCTCCAAGATGGGTCATCAAAACCAAGCAGTGTCCTAAATTTTACAGGGTCGTCTGACCCGCAGAGCGCTTCAGCCCTCAAAACGAACATTTATTGGCCAACAGTCAGGACACTTCAACCCTCAGGGCATTACAGCCCTCAAAACGAACAATACTTCGCTGATTATAACAAACTCCTGCACTGGGCGGGGTCCACTCGGGATTGCCCTGTCTTACCCAGTTCTTTAAAACATGTTCTGGGCGGGGTCCACTCGGGACTGCCCTGTCTTACCCAGTTTCTCAAAACTTCTTTATGAAAACATCAAAACCTCTGTACTGGGCGGGGTCCACTCGGGATTGCCCTGTCTTACCCAGTTCCTTAAAACTTCTCCACTGGGAGGGGTCCACTCGGGACTGCCCTGTCTTACCCAGTTCCTCAAAACTTCTGTATCAAAACATCAAAACCTCAGTACTGTGCGGGGTCCACTCGGGATTGCCCTGTCTTACCCTGTTCCTACAACCTCTGAATACTTCTAGATACTAAATTCCAAAGCATCCAAGCTCATGCCCATCTCTTACCCAACATTGGTGACTGCGTATCTTGGCTATACTCAAAAAGCCATACTATACTTAGCTTCCATGTCCTTTTCAGTCATACAGTTGTCCTTACCTACCGAACTACCATCTAAGATTAATTTCCTTAAGGATGAACCCAACACACAAATTTTATAGTTGCCTAGCTAATTTATTGTCGCACATTTTCTTGATACACACACTACCAAAAATTATATCTGTACACAGTGGAAAATTGTCTGTACAATGAATATCGTCGGAAACTATTTACAGGTATCTGTCTATTCTGCTGCGGTATATACAAAGATGGGCCAGACGGTCCGAAATCCAGGGCCTAGACAGCCGCGGCGCCGCCGGCGGCACCAGCCGGAGCAGATGGGTCCTCGCCAAAACCGCCCTTCCTCCACCCGTTTAAAGGGTCGGGTAATCCATTTGGGGGGAAGCGGTCGCGGGCCCACTTCATATTCCGCGAAAAGTAGAGGAGGCGCCTGGCCTGCTAGATTCGTACGCCAACTGCGCCAAAAGTCCATAGGGCGTGCACCGGGGAAGCCGGAAGGGGGCATGCTCAACCAAGTGGACACGGGCCAGGTCTGTGCGGACCGGGTAATTGATGAACAAAGGGATTAAAGACCGATTAAAGACCTGGGACGGATCGGCCTCATGATTGACGGGGTTCGCCTCCAGCTACAGGAGGGCCCGTCCAACCTCCGAGGACGCGTGGAATTGCTCGTTAATCGAGCGACCGTTCGCCTCCTCGGTTGCCCTGAGACAGGGATATGACCAGCGGAGGGAGAGGCAGAGGCTGCACTGGAGCCACCGCAGGTTCAGGACTCGGGGGATAATCCGGGGACTGTGGGACATATGCTGGAGGGGGCGTCCCGAGGTTGTAGTTAGGGGTTTTCGGGTGCCACGCTATAGGTGACACAGGCTCCGGGCGGCGGCGGATGGACGACTGCGGCGGCGGATTGGTGAGGCGAGGATGGACTGCAAATCCTTCGCGGAGTACTGCGGCGATCTGTGGCTATAGGGCGGCTCCCCTCCCCGGAGGGAAGTTGAGGTAACCACGGCATAAGCCGCATGGGCCAAATAGTTGTCGTCCCGAGCAGGAGTAGTGGGGCAAGATGCCTCCGAATCGCTAATTGTTGAGGCATCTGACACCGGTTCATAGGTGAAGCGACGATGCATGTTCTGAAACAAACGTACCCAGACGAATGATTTTGAATGAACACGACTCAGCAGAAAACATTGATCAAGATTTAAATTTAATCGTCAATAAAATTACAGTTCAACGCGCAAAAAGTGAAACAACGTAGTATATACAACAAACGTCTGTTCAAGCCAGTCGCCAAAAATCTGATGAGTTCATGTCCACAAATGTACTGTTCGTCCATAACCACAAATCTGCCACTTCACTACCTTCCTGCAAATAAAAAAATTACAAATTCTATTTATTGTAAGCTATTATTATGTGCATGTCCAATATACAATATATATCTTCAAAAACCATCTTCTTGATTTTTGGGCAATTCGCTCGCTCGACTAACACAGCAAAAACGCAAATAAACGTCGCCGTGTTCTCTTTTCAACTTTCTAAACTCAGAGGCAATGACACTATGCTCATCGCTCAGAACCACCTTTATCACTGTCCTGTAGAGTTCCGTCGCATTGAAGGCCCAGAACGGTTCAACCATAAACCGTTTACCAGCTAGCCACGCAATAATTATAGAACCGTCCTTGCGCAGAGCTGCTTCTCAAAGAAAGTCGTGGGCCAGATCATTCTCCCGATGAAGTCTCAAGACGGCGTACCAAACAGCCATCTCAACACTGTAGAAGGTATGACCCAAGAATCGGAACCAGTGGTCGTCCTAGCAACGACCCAACAGTGACTCTGGCTTAATAAAAATGTCCAGTATCTGAGTGCACGGTGTCACCTTCAGCTTGGAACAGAGCCAAAGAACTAAGTTAAAGCCATCCCACTATAGTTTGTTAGGTGCCCTCCACCAAACCCCTTATTTTAGAGCAGGATAGTCGGCTTTAAAAATGTACAATGCTCAATGACGCCTCATTTGACAGGACTCATTTGAAGGAATTCTGGACGGGAGGCAATAATGATCCTAAATCGATGTCGACCAATTTAGGTGTAAAGTTCAACAATGCGGCACTTTTACTTCGTCAAAAGGCACCTAATATCCATTTTGCCTGTCCAGTCCAAACATTCAAAAATCCAAAATTTTAGAAAAATTAAATTTTTCACGGAAGCTATAATTCCGGATTACAAAGAACGCCCTAAGCGTTGTGTTCAAGTAGAAATCACTTATAAACCAAAATTCCGGCCCCCTCAAATGAGGGTGCACTTCAAAACTGAAGTCGTAACTTTTAAAGAGTACAAACTTTACCCAACTTCTACAGTCGCACCTGCTAAATCCATGCACACGGAAACTTTTTATCAACTGCTCACCTGTTTGGCCGGTAGAGTGCCATTTGAGCCAATGCATTGAAATTTGACAGTTGATCTCTCTTAAGTGTTTCCTTTGTTCTCTTCCTGTTTCCAAATCTACCGTAATCCTATTCCTTTTACAAACTGCCTTTTTAATTGAAGAAACAGTTTGACAGTAGTTTTCGCATAAGTTATATACATTTCATACAATCCACAAAATTTGTACAATAGTAAAATCAACTCAATAGCAAGGTATATACATGATTCCAAGTTTACGTATCTAACTATAGCTTTTAAATTTAACTCGAGTATATTTAATTTTACTCTAGAAAACTTTGTTTTGCAAAATTTCAAAACTTTAAAACAAAAATAAATGCTGTTCACAGATTTCATCGCATATGTATATAAATTACATTCCTAAATTCACAAAGTCAGCTAATTTTCGACAACGCTGGAATAAATTGAAGGTTAATTTTTACAGCAATTCATATTAAAACTTAAAATCACTTCATTTCAAATCTCTTCCATTTCAAGCCAAATGATGCTATTTAATTTTATTTGCAAAGTTAACTTGAAGATATTTATAATAGTTCAATGAATTCAAAGTTAAACTGATTTTATCAAAAATTAACTACATTAACTAAAATTAACTTGATGTATACTTCAAGCTTGCAAAAATTCAGTAACTCAAAGATTAAAAGCAATGTCAACATTTTCCATAAGCCATCTGTATTTAAACGAAACATTCAAGTGGTTTGCATGGTTTGCACTATGACCTTAGCAATTAAGGTTCTTAGATTTGACCTCTGTAATTTCTAGTTCTCCTTACGTGTTAGACTATGGTGTCATAAATCTTTCGCAAACAATACATTGGCTCAATCGGCACCCAATCGTTTGGCCTGCCCCATATAGTGCGCGGAAAAATTGGCGCACAATCGATAAACTTCTTCAAGGAGTTACGCATGCTCAAAAATGCCTAAAATCCAAAGCCGAAATTTTCAAAAAGGCAATTCACACGGTTTGGCAAGTTTCTCATGTGATTTTCAAGACAAATGTGGGTGCAGTTCGCGGTTTAAGTTACAACTTTTGAACACTATAAATCTTACCCAACTTCTGCGGACCATTCAGCTAATATCCAAAATTACAGTAACCACGGTGCACTTCAGGTTTGCTAAAATCAACTGCTCTATGCCTCAACTTTCCTCTGTACTAATCTCGCTCACTTCTTCTCTGAAGACCTGTCCTTCTTTCAGTGCACTGCACAGCATCATTAATTACTGCATCCCAAACCTATCCTGACAACTATTTCCAGCTAAACCAGAATGTCAGCTCTTCGCAGGTACAGTGAACAACACAACCAGCGAATATCCGCTACCTTTTCTTCAAACTTTGCCCATATGCCGAAACTATAGTGGCACCACTGCAGACCATAGCCAGTCTAGTCCCCCCCTTTAACTAGGAAATCGTATAATAATCTAAATAACCTCCATCAAGTCTCTCCAATCTCACAGACTCAGAGAAATTTCTAAATCGTAAATAGCTAACTAAAACTTAGACGTCCACCTGAATTTCCTAAATTACCGAAACTCGAATCTAATAAATCACTAATAAAAACAACTTTATTTCAGCATGAAGACAATTTAAACTTATTATTCACCAGTACTAAACGACGACAGGTTTCAGGTTCTGCTTTAAATCGTAGCTTAGTTTGAGAACGTAGTTGTCGACAAAATTTTTGATATCTTTTATTAAATTAATTAATCAACTTATCAACTAGCCTACTTCAACACTCCTCTGCAGGCGTCTGTCTCCACGTCTTCTCCTACTGTAGCCGGATGCACGGCTGTACGGTTTCCTAAGCCTAAGCATAAATATATACACACAGTAAACAATTTATTGTTCACTTCTTAAATAATTCAGAAAGCGGCACTATTTTATCTATAGTATTCTATAACATCGTCTACGGATGATTCCCATCGGATTCTATTTCCTTCAAAGGCTGCTGCTAGCCGCTCGCACTCTTCGATCAGTCTCTTAATGTCATCTACGTAGAAAGTCTCGCGGGTTTTCTTCTTCGCTCGGAACCGTCGAACTGCAACATTATTCTTAAATCTCCGTCGCCAGTAGGCTGCGGACCCCTTAATCTGGTGTGCATATAGAGACACAGGCATTGGCTTAACCGACTCTTCAACGAATGTATGCGTTCGATTCATTTCCACATCGACAAAGGCGGCGGGCTCGAGGGCTGTTTTACCATTAGGCACATCAACCTGTTCTCCAAACAGTTTCGACTGCTTGCATGGATTGACAGAACTATTATTAGTAACATTAGATGTGCTACACATAGTTGATCCAATGTTTCAATATAAATGAAAAAGGTTTCTAATGTAATAGCAATCAGTAATAGTTCGTTACGCCCAGACCAAAGGAACTTGCTAAAACATTTACAAAAAATTGAAAATGCAGCTGTCATCCAGTGGCAGCCAGGTAAATTGCCAAAAATTAACAAAAAATTTAAAAACAAAACACTTCTGAAATATTCACAACGCCTATTTCAACAGTCCAACAACATCAGACATGTTTTATAGGCAACTCGGAGGCTAAGAATAGAGCGTGCTTTTAGAGAGAGCTCGGAGGCTAAGAACAGAGCGTGATTTTAGAGAGTGCTCGGAGGTTAAGCACAGAGCGTGCTTTAACACGTTTAAGCCTAAGCCATTTCTTAATTATAACCTAATTAAAATTTGTAACGTCCCCACGTTAAGCTGTACGTTAAGCTGTTAAGCACGGCTGTACGGTTTTCATGAGCCTAAATAACAACACATAAAGCCATAACACAAAAGAATGACATATTTAAAAAAGATATACAAAGATGATCTTTGATTGAAAATGTTTTCAATTTAGAAATTGAAAATGTATAGTGTTCAGGAAATTAAATTTTATTTTGAGTTAATTTTACAAGCAATGCATCCAGTGCCAATGTTTAATTTGGTCAGACTTGAATCTAATTTAAGAACACTTACGTTTTTATCAAATAGTATTCACTGATTAACCTTAAAATTTTGAACTCTATCCACCTTCTTCAAATTTTGTTTCGCTATTATTAACAGTGGTACTACCGTAAGACATCTCCAATCAAAGAAGGTGGAGGATAGCAGAATTAGGGACAGTCAGGCCAATTCAGACTGCAAACAAAACAATTATAGTGGTTATTTGATCCGTTTATCTTTCTTGGAGTATATAAACGTCATCCCTACATATATATATAACCAATTCACCAATCTCATGCATTACTGCAATCATTTGAATGCAACATATTAGATGTAACTATGTGGTAATTTGTGAACGGTTGCCAGGTCTGTGGAAATATTAGTATTTAGAAAAGTTAATTACCGACTGAATTGGCGTCCAGTTTCAAAAGTGTTCAGTAAACATTCTGTCATTTTTGTGGATTAATATGAATTTTTGAAATGGCTCGAACCGCCCGAAAAAATCCGGACAGTGGCAGGGTCCATCAGATTGTTATCCGAGCCGTGCTGGATCATGCTTGTCAGCGCTGTGCTATGATAACAGAAGACCAGGTAAAGTTTCTCACAATATACAGGGTCCCTGACAGATTTGCTTTTTTGTGGGGTTTCCACCTTATCCCTACACCTAGCTAGGTATCCTCTCATACAGAGCGAGAGCACTCCGACCTGGCCACGGGGAGTGGATGCACATCACTAAGTAACCTGGTCGTGAAGACGGACCAGGACCCTTAATGAGTGTGATACACCAGCACGCCGCCAGGCTAGTGCCTCCCCTCGTGGCCAGCTCGGCTAACATGTATTTTCCAAGCGACCCAAACTTCAGCTAAATTCAATTTTGCAAAAATAAATTTAGTTCAGGAGTCTGTGCACTCCCTATAAGTTCTCAGACAGGTCTATTCAAAACGTTTAGTCTTAGCTATACACATGCTATTAGAAACAGTTGATATGACTATCAAATTCATCGTACTCGCAAAAATATAGTAATTAAAATAAACGAGAACGCGCAGACATCTCGCCAAAACTACACACAACAGTGCCGCTGAACCAGTCACTGCTGCAGTGAGAAACTTTGTGTGGATGTTTGCTCATTCCGTATACGAATTTTCAAACAGCTTTATATACTGAAACTGTAGTGAATTTCGCTAAATTAAAAATAGCTGTATTGAGATTCGAATGGATGCACTCGCAAAAATAATAGAAAGCATAATTAAATGCACAGAAACCTGGTCAAATTTCACATCACAGTGCCGCAGAACCAGTCGCTCCTGCAATGAAAAATTGAAAACGGAGTCAGTGCTTTTCATTTAATTTCAAATATGCTTTTCACACCAACTCAACAGTTCGTGAACATGACTAAGTGCGCCCACAATCAACTGCAAGCAAGAAGTAGCTGGTAGTACATAGTTGTTTGCAAGCGAGATCGGTTATACAAAATTTCCTGATACTGATAATAAAAATTTCTAACCACATTTGTGATAATTTACAATCTCATGATAAGAAATAAGGTCATGTAATTGTTTGAGGCAACTCCCCTTAAGCCTAATGCCAGTCAACACTTGCTCCAACTCGCCACTCTGGCCATGCAAAGATTCAGCAATAAGTTATAACTTATCTAAAATAGGTTACGGAAAATGACACTAAAACCAACAATTGAAATCTACATTTAAGGACAACGTTTTTACATTATAAAAAGGCTTTTGAGCTTTCGCACCTCAATTTAGTCTTGAAACGATTTGGAGTCAGAACTAGAACTTCAAATTTACCCGCTAAATATTAAACTGAAAAGGTCGGAAAAGAAAGTGGAGGTAAACAGAGTGTGTCAATATTAAGGCGGGGCTTTAACGTTGTTGTTACATTCCTCAGTTGAGAACAGCTGTTTAAATGATCAGGCAAAGGTTTTTGAATTTTATAAAATTACAAATTACAAACTTTTCTATGTAAAACTTACTTTCCGTGTAAAATTGGTGAATAAAAATACGTGAACTCATGCTTGCCACTGAAGTACCAAAACTCAATGATACTATTACTTGAAAAGCATTGACCCTTTGCAGAAAATTAATGTGAATAATAATTTCGGTGTCAACAAAGATGTCAATTAAATTCAGTCTTTCTCCGTTGAAATAACCTTCCAGTATACGCCCCCTAAATTTAACCTTATGCTTGAAACAAAAGCCTCAACATTTGTTAGAGTCCAGTCCTAGCTTCTCGCCGGGACTGGCATACGTACATGAATATTTAAATAGCTTGCATTGTTTAGATAGATACGTATGTGGTAAAACGCCTGATTTTGATACAAAGTTGTAGACCACACCTTAGAGTAAACGAAAGACAAACAGAAGGAGTGAGTGAAGTTATGTTAAAAGTCTTGGACAGAAAGTATGCTTTCTATAGTTTAGTTTCTGCTGTGCAGATAAACTGGCCTTATAATGGAACAAAACATTCCTGTGGCAAAACTACAAACTAAATGCATCTTAGCATAGCAAAAGATTGTACAATTGTAAATTTTAAAACCACGGATTATATTTAAAATTGCATTTCTACTCTCAAAATTAAACTACTTAGACTTCCACATTCATTCAATGTCTTTTCTAATCTCGAAAGTCATAAATCTGGGTTAACAATAGATCACCCTCGCGTCCTCTACAAACAGTCAATTAAACAAAGATACGTAACCGACAATAAATGATTGCTGTTCTATCAACTACAATAGGCCATTAAAACATAATCACAGCGCAAAGAATTAAGTAACAATATAGTTTATTTTTCGAAAAGATGCTATGGGAAATAAAACAATTTTTACCTTTTACCAAAAGCGATACGTCATATTTTGTAAGCCAGAATGAAAGTATGGAAACTGATGAAAACAATGAAAAAATAAATGGTATGACTTAACTTATTTTGTTTGTAACAATACTGGTCCCCCTGTGTTCACTTCAAAATCCTGATATGGCTATTAACGGACCGCTCAACTTTAAATTCTAGCCTTTCTCCAGTTTTTAAATCTATCCTACAATTGAAGTATGAGATTCAGAAAACATTTAAGATAATTAGTCGACATCGGGGTTCAAACAAAAATTTGCAACAGACAAAAGGAGAGCGTTCCGTAAATTTGAAATGACAAGTGTTCACAGCTGCTAACTGCCTTAATCTTTAAGGAAGTCAAAGTCTTTAACAAAAATAAAAAAGCCCTTTTACAGGAATAAAGAAAGTACACACGCTTCGCTTGTTACATTGGTCAAGCAAGAGGAGAGATGTGCCTTTTAAATTAAGGCAGCCGACGCGTGTCTGACTTTAGTCGGATGCATAAACTACAGCAGTAAAGTGCGCTATTGGTCATTTAAAAGTGGTTTGAGTCAGAAAATAAGCAGACATGTGCAGGAGGGGAAGACTTGGGGGGGGGTGAGGGACCAAAAATCCGGATGCTTGTGGGGTGAAGGTCCAATCTCTCTCAGTGTTTCATTCTTGAGACTGACTTTCTCCATTTCCATAGAACTTTCCTGGATTTTGGGGCAACTACAACTTTATTGTCTAATGGTAGCGTTGCCCAATTTTCTTCTGCCAAGCCTACACCAGCAAGCAAGCATTGCATACAACGGAAAGCAAGATTTTGCCTCCCTTCAGTCAAAACTTTATAAATGTAACAATTCCTGAAAACTGTGACATCCTGATTCTGGTAATACCTATTTTGTAGAACTTACAAAAGACCTCAGGCACAAAAGAGGGCTGATAGCTGCCAGACAACTTGTCTCTGGTTCTACATCAAGTACTATGAAGATTCTTATTCTAAACCCTAACCCCTTACCTGTAACCGTTACTAAAAATGAAACTATGTGAAGCTACACCGTTTGTTGACAGCGGAAAAGACACGGTGTTCTCGTTCGTTGAGACTGAACTTGACTGTTCAGTTGTAGCTGAAAAAGAAAAGGGAACCAACGTAATTCCTTCAAAAATGAAAGTAGACAGAAACAGCAAAGAAGCAATAGCAGCTGTGTTTAATCTGAATAAAATTCCAAAACATCAAGCAGCTACTATTTTGGAATTGCTGTATAAGTACAAAGATATTGTTGCACTTGACTTCTCTGATCTTACATCTACCTCACTCACAACTCACTCGATTAATACCGACCACCATCCGCCAATTAAACAACAACTTAGGTGTACCAGCCCTCCAGGCTTAGCACGGGAACGTCAGCTGTTCACCTGTCTCTTGTTCGCTACATTAGTATGATTGACTTGATTCGTTATGGTTTTGGTTTTGTCATTTTGATATCAGTTTTGGTTGCAAGTTCGGTGTAATTTTAATATTGCTACCTTGTGATTGGCCTGGTTGGATAAGTTCGGTCACTTTTCGCTCTGTTTAAAATCCCTAACTAAAGTGGCTAAACTATAGTACGGCCAAGACATATGTTCCTGCGATAAAAATCGTAGTGAAAATTAACACAGGAGAAACAGAAAGACTGTAGGTTGTTGTTGTTCTGTTCGCATGTAAAACAAACCGCTATCCACAATGTAGGTAATCAAGTAAACGAACAATGACACAATTCAAAGATACAGAACATCAGCTGAAAAGGAGAGTCATCATCACCTTTATCTGTACTTGAAGGAATAACAACAGGCACATTTGAAGACACTCTGATTTAACAACAAAAAACATAGCTTAAGCCAACCAATTACGATGAATTACGTTCGTATTTTACTGGAGATATTGAACATGTTAAATGTTCTAAATCCCCAGAGAATTTGGACCCAGCTGCAAAACAAAGTGGCCTTATTCCAATCCTTTAATGAACCTACAGGTGTATTTGGTCATGGAAGTAAGATTGTGAATAATGTTAAAGTAGTTTGCATAATTAATGAAGGAATGAATGAATGAATTAATGAATTATGTTTGTACTATAACTACATATCCTTGTTTTGTTAAGAGTTGTTAATGTGACAAAATTTTGGTATGATCAACTAGCATCTTAGGCTCCCAGGTTTAATCAACCTTTTTAAAACGTTTCTTTCATTCGTGATATTAAAAGGCAAGAAACCAGTATGTCTTTCAATACCCCCCACAGCTGATCACTGTATCCCCCAAAGACTCCCGGGTAAAAGTTTATTTTTCCTTCCCCTTCCCCAGCTGTTAATTCTTATTTGTAGGATAGTTGTCAACTATCCACCCTGTCAATGAGTGAAAGACAAAGGTCAAATGGTGGCGCATTAATTGCCACATGCCTTGGCCTACCGGGTGGATTGGCCATTCCAGTCATGTAGTCAATGGAAAACGTGTGGTGGTGTAGCCGCTGTCATATGCATTTCGTGTGATTACGGCTTTTCCGGACTTCTAAAATGGCCCTCTTAAGGGCAACCAAGACTAGAGAATTTATAATGAGTGACAGTTTTGGTTGCTTCCTTAGTGTAATTTTAATATTGTTACTTTGCGATTGGCTTTGTTGAGAAGGTTGGTCACTCACTGGTTCTGTACGCTTTGCTTAAAATCCCTGACTAAAGTGGATAAACTATAGTACGAAGAAAACATGTGTACCTGAACTAAAAAGTATTACATTTTATAGTTTTACAATCTTTTATACAAATTTAATAAGTTACCCCTATAGTGCCCGCCTTAGTGCTTCGCATTTGGACTCTTTTGCGTTTTGATAATAATAATAATAACAATAATAATAATAATAATAATAATAATTAATATAATAATAACAATAATACTGGCCAATCGTGCCATTGGACCTTGGACTGGGAAAATCACAGCCAATTGGCTTGGCCGATCAATGGCCTTTGGCCGAACCTTGCAACATTGAAATCTGTTCATTTAATTAATAGTCTGCTGTATTAGCAACGATTTCAACGCCATTTTCACACACACGCATTTTTTGATTCTAGAGTTTCAGCACACACAAACCGTGGGCATTCAGGTGTAATTCTTAGATAAATAATATATAAATTAGCTTTGTCATAAATTACAATTGTAAATAGTCCGTACATTTGCCAACAATTGAACCATCCAAAGAATGTTCAGCATGCTACTTCACGTTCCTTACTTCGCTTTCATCTCGTCGAAAGATACCAGCACAGGGACATATTCATCATTCATGTCCAAATATGGAAGCAGTCCAAGGAAAGACACCGGCACATCTGACACTAAGGCTAATTGATCATTTGTCACCTACACCCGGCTAGCTTATTAACCCAGCTTTCAGTACTCAAGGTTAGCTTTCTGCGCAGAGAATTTTGGCGTATGCATTACAAATCAGTCTATGCTTCTGAGATCGGACGACGACAATTCGTCTGGACTTGCTTCATTCCATGTTTTGGAAATCAGAGTCCAACTATTTCCGCTGGGGTAGCGGAATAGGATCATAACACTGGACCACCTGTCGGGGTTTGGGGGAAATCATAGTTTCCCTATAAATTTGGGTCTGGGGGATTTTGGAAACTTGAAGGGTTTGAGGAAATCATAGTTCTCCTAGGGAAAGGAGGGTAGGGGAGATCCAGGATCATAATGCATGTTTGGAAACCAGGTCCAGACTTGCCTTGGGGGCTAACTTTGCGGGGGTGTAGACGCGGTAGAGTAGTAGGCCACCTGTTAAGGTTTGGGGGAGATCACAGTGTCCCTGTAACTTAGGCTCCATAGGTGTGTTGGGGGGTGGGGATGCCCTTTCTCCAATTAGATAAAACCTCGACCCCCTGAAAAATTTTTGCTACCCCTCCCCGAATCGGACTTCGGCCAGCCCTTACCCCGTAAAAATTTTCAAACCCCTACTTCAATTTTTGAAAATTGTTTCTCAAAAGTGGAATTTTTCGAAAAATTTTTATAAAAAGCGATACATTGCTAAACTTTACCTTAATTACTCTAAAATCTAAAATTGCTTAAAATTGAGAATCTTTTTCAGTTTTTGACCAAATAACGAATTTTTCCCTGACCACCCCTTGAGAATTTTTTGCCCCTCCCTCAAACCGGTTTTTGTCGATCCCTTCCCGTTTTTAGCCAGACCCCTTCCTACATTTTTTTCGAACTTCCACCCTCACTAAAGTTATCTATGATAGAAACAAAATAGTATGAAAAGCGACACACCAAAATACTTTTCGAAAAACGCGACACACGAAAACTATCTACATATTGTTAGAGGCAAGCGGTTAACAAAAGCCCTTCCCATTATTTGGTCGTACCAAAAGTACATAATATATAAGAGTGTGACAGCAGGCAGGTTCTCTGTTATCAGCCTTAGGTACATGCTCTGCACGCTAACGGCTGACCCCCCCCACAAACGTGTATGCTCACTTCAAACAAATTTGGCCGCTACGCTGGCATGCTGAAGCTCGAAAACACAACTACTCAGTTGGTTCAATGTGCGTCTGTTGTGAGCTTTAACACACAAAGATAGCGTTCTAACTTCTTTGAAGTGAGCATACACATTTGTGGGGGGGGGGGTCAACCGTTAGCGAACATAGCATGTACCTGCAGCTGATAACACAGAACCTGCCAGCTGTCATACTCTTATCTATTATGTACTCTTGGTCGTACTGTAGTATGGTTATTATTCAAGCTCCCCGAGGCAGCATTGAAGTTGTTCAAAGCCTTCAAACCTTACAGCTTTGAGGGAAGACTGAAAGTAGCTTTAGTTCGAGTACTGTACACAACTGTAATGCACGGCGTAGTGTGCTATTCAATTGTAATGCATGCGGTTGTAGCATGGCTTGACTACACTGAGCCATGTTGCAAGAGAATATGAAGGATCGTCATAGCCGATTGGTTAGTAGCGTTGGCTTGAAAACGGAAGTTTCAAGTCTGAGTTCGAACCTCACTGGCGACCTTAATTTTTCAATTTACTTCTCTTTAACATGAAAACGCTTTTCGTTTGTCGCTTTCTCCATTAGTTGTTACAAGACGGTTTTTGTTTGCTGTTACTCAAAATCTCTATTTCTCAATTCATACTTTGCAAAACAAAACTGGAAACTACGAGATGAGAATTAGATTAGGATTCCAATGTTTCAATGGAAAGGGGGAAGCTACTTATATATAGTAGCTGCTTTTTTGGCAGGTTCTACAGTTTTGAGAAATCGATGTTCAAAGATTGATGGTTTACGTCTGGCCGGTACATCGGAAAATGTTTGCTAGTTTCCTAAGTGTACCGACTATAAGCTTTAAATCGGAGTATAAAACTCCTATTTTTATCTCCCAAAATCGCGAAAGTTACAGCGTATCAAAATTCACCGCACAAAAGGACACCACCAACTTTAAGAGCTGTTTCGAGACACCAGGTTGACGATTGGTTGCCTTGATTCTAAGGACCTTTTCAAGAAAGGGTAGAGTAGAGTTGAGCAGAGTAGAGTAGAGTAGAGTTAAAATTAACTCTTTTCATGAAAGGATGGAGTTAATTTTAACTCTGCGTGTTTTAACTCTGTCTAACCCTGCAGGGTTAAAAACGGCAGGGTTAAAAAGAGTTAAAAATGCCAGGGTTAAAATTAACTTCATGCATTCATGAAAAGAGTTAATTTTAACTCTACTCTACTCTGCCCTACCTTTCTTAAAAACCTTGTGTTTGGAATCACCAACTTAGAACAATTAGGGTCTTGTCTCGTTTACCCCCCACCAGTACTCAAAATCCTTAAAACTTGACCAAATGAGCTAACATTTGGTGTGGGTATGTTTTCGACCACGCTGAGTTCAAATATCGCAAAATTTTTCGATTTCGCGAAATTCGAAATTTTTTGATTTCTAAGGGGGGACCAAGGGAAACCGAAAAATTTTTGTCTTCGATTTTGCTGAAAAGTTGTATATAGGGGTTTTCTGTGTCGCAGAACACGAATCTGAAGTCCGTTTTTCGATTCGGCTTTTCGTTAGCTCAGCATGAGCTTACAACTTACGACTTTAGCTTATATCAAGCTAACGAAAAGTCGAATCGAAAAACGGACTTCAGATTCGTGTTCTGCGACACAGAAAACCCCTATATACAACTTTTCAGCAAAATCGAAGACAATAAAGTTTTCGGTTACCCTTGGTCCCCCCTTAGAAATCGAAAAAAAATCGATATTCGCGAAATCGAAAAATTTTGCGATATTTGAACTCAGCGTGGTCGAAAACATACCCACACCAAATTTCAGTTCATTTGGTCGAGTTTTAAGAACTTTGAGTGGTGGGGGGATAATCTGGAAAAGATCCATTTTTTCTCTCGAACGTAAATTAAGAAACTTTCGGGAATAAATAAGAAATGTTGATTCCGAAAAATTGTGAATGTTTATTCCGGTCGTTTTATTGAAGGGCAACCATTTGCAAGTTAAAGTTAAAGTTAAGTTAAAGTGCAGTTTTTGTATCAATCAAATAAATTTTGCCTAAAACCCAACGTAAAAATTCTCAGCAAAATTGGAAGTACAAAACATTTTCGGTTCTCTTATGGTCCTTTCGTGGAAAACTTGAAAAATTAAATATTTAGTATGCTAAAATTTGGTTGTCGGTCGATTAGAAATATGTTCGAAAGCATTCATGCAAAAGTTTTATCACATTTTCTTTCAGTTTAATTTCATTTTTAAACCCTGATTCCGTTTCCGACTTCTGGTTTTTAGACTGACTCGTCAATTACGGGCCAGTTCAAAAAGCGGAAAAGGACTGGAAACGGACTGAGCAAAAAGGTATAAAAAGCGGACTTGTTGCGGACTCTCAGAGAATGGTATAAAATGTGGACTGCATTGATTGGCTAATCGAGGAAAAGCTGACATACAGTATAAAAAGCAGACTCATATCAAAACAATCAGTGGAGGTAAACCAAGGCATTTAAAGGTCCTGAAAACCATTTTTCGGGCAAGTTTATGAAGCAAAAACGGAATCGGCTTACAAAAAACGCAAATGAGAGCGGAAAAAGGTTTAAAAAGTGGATGCGGAAATGGAAAGCGGGTCTAAAAGGTGGGAAATCGTCTATCAAGCGTAAAATAAATCTAAAATGTTATTTAGGAAGCAGAATTACTGATAGTTTAAGGACTAGAAAATGGAATGCAAAATCTTAACCGAAAACAATATTTAATTTTATTCTATACAAATAATTGATTTTATTGTAAATTAACTCGAAATCACAAAACTGGCTGTAAGCTATAACATTTCTCTGCATCTTTACGATTACCAATATAGACATATTCCAGACTGCTTTTCAATTATCACTTACTAATTTCTTATCCCAACTGCTCTTTCATGGGCAACCATTTCCGAGTAATGTATTAAAATCACACAATCCAGCTCTGTATGCAAAGCTCCGTGGCTTTCCGAAACAATTTTAACAAGATAAACGTTCGTTGAGTTAGACAAAATTAGAAAGAAACACATATGCGAATGGTTGCCCTTAACAGGGCAGTTGGGATAAACTTTTCATAACCGATGTAATTACTAAATTGCTAAATTCTTGAAGAAGTGTGGGGTTCAGGTTAGCTCCCCCCCCAGTGGCACAAGTCGCAAAACGCAACCAATTGAGTCGATATATGGTTTGGGTATGTTTTTCAACATGCTTATTACAAAAATGCTAAAATATAAGATTTTTTAAAATTTTAATTTTTCCACTAATTCGTTTACGCTGATCATTTTTACTTCTTGGACCAACCTCCTAAAAAGCGAACCAATGAGGTTGAGCGGTCGCAACAAATGCTATTTGAAATGGTTGCCCTTAAAAGGGCAGTTGGGATAAGTGAACGTTGGTCGCACGAACTAATGGGTTCACTTTAGGAGGCTGGTCCAAGAAGGAAAACTGATCAGGAGGTGACTAAAAGCAGGATCGGGATCAGGATCAGGATCAGGATCCATTTCAGGATCAAGATCAGGATCGGGTGACTAAAAACAGGATCCATTTCAGGATCGGCTAAAAACTTCAGGATCGCGTTAGTAGTGGTTCCTGATTTCAGGATCGGGTGTCTAAAAACAGGATCCATTTCAGGATCGGCTTGTAACTTCAGGATCAGCTTCAGGATGGGCATAGAACTTCAGGATCCGACACAGGGGTGGATCCTGAGTTCAGGATCGGGTGTCTAAAAACAGGATCCATTGTGTCGGATCCTGAAGTTCTATGCCGATCCTGAAGCTGATCCTGCAGTTACAAGCCGATCCTGAAATGGATCCTGTTTTTAGACACCCGATCCTGAACTCAGGATCCACCCCTGTGTCGGATCCTGAAGTTCTATGCCGATCCTGAAGCTGATCCTGAAGTTACAAGCCGATCCTGAAATGGATCCTGTTTTTAGACACCCGATCCTGAACGCAGGATCCGCCCTCAAGTCGAATCCTGAACTTATAAGCCGATCCTGAAGCTGATCCTGACGTTACAAGCCGATCTTGAAATGGATCCTGTTTGTACACACCCGATCCTGAAATCAGGATCCACTACTAACCCGATCCTGAAGTTTTTAGCCGATCCTGAAATGGATCCTGTTTTTAGTCACCCGATCCTAATCCTGATCCTGAAATGGATCCTGATCCTGATCCTGATCCCGATCCTGGTTTTAGTCACCTCCAACTGATGGAACAGCGTAGTCGAATTACTAGAAACAAATTAAAGTTCTAAAACATTTTAAAATTTTAAAACTAGAATTTTTATAAATATTAAATTTTTTGTATTTTTGAAGTCGACTTGTTGAAAAACGTACATAAACCAAATTTCAAGTCAATCAGTCAAGTTTTGCGACCTGTGTGACCACTGGGGGGGTTGTACCTAATCTGGAAAAACCCGAAGCCTGTGCCCAAATTAAAGCTTTTCTAGGGCAGGCCTCCATTGACTGGATTCAGCAGAAGGCAGGTTCAAAAATGGTTGCCCCTGAAAAATAGTCGGAGATAAAATTGAGAATATTTTTGTTTTAACGACTGTACTCTGCTTGAAAATTAAGAGATTGTCAGTGCATAAATATTTTCAGTGTTGAAAACCCGTTTTGTCGCCATCTAAATTCAGATTCTAAAAAATAAGTAGGTCCGCTAAATTCTGATGCAGTCCGCTTAATAAGGTAAGTCCGCATATTATACCGTAATTCCGCATTTAGTCCGCGTTTTATACCATAAGTCCGCTTTTTCAGTCCTCTTATTATACCCCCAGTCCGTTTCCGTTCCGCGTCCGCTTTTTGTACTGACCCGTCAATTACAAGAATATTTCAGCATGATTCAAAACAACCAATCAAAATAAAGCAAGTATGTGCAGCCAATGAGAATAACTCTGCTAGTTTCTGATTGGTTGACTGACATCATTGCATTTCTAGAGTTTATTTGCTGGCAAAATTGCTTCAAAACGCTGTTTTCATACAACGAAGATGTTTAAATTTACGGTGCATTAATTTATACTTACCACATGAACCGCAACAAACTTTTTATTGAAGCTGCAGTAGTGAAATTAATTGGAATGAATAAAAATTGCAGCTAATGTTGATATCGAAAATAGCTAATATTGTTTAATTGAATAATAAAACATCTGAAACAAGAGAAATGACTTAACTTGCGAATTTTCATTGGTACTGATTAATTGAACAACCATCTAGATTTTAACTCTGCGTAACCCGCGTGTTTTGACGGGGGTTAAATTTCAATGGAAAACGCTTTGAGGGAGTTAAACAGAGTTAAATTTAACCCTTTCATGAAAAGGGTAAAGTTAAATTTAACTCTGCAAATATTTAACCCTTGCAGCGATTCTTGAAAAGGGTAGAGTTAGAGCGAGTTAATTTTAACTCTTTTCAAGAAACAACGCAGAGTTAAAAACTTTAACTCTCTATAACTCGCAGGGTTAAAATTAACTCGTTTAACCCTTTCTTGAAAAGGATCGAGTTAATTTTAACTCTACTCTACCCTTTCTTGAAAAGGCCCCTAAGCCTTCAGCAATTGATGAAGCTTCAAATGTAGGACTCAAGATTTAATTTTTTTCAAAATTCTAATTTGTAAATCTAAATTAATGTATAATTAATTAATTAATTAATTAATTAATAATTAATAATTAATTTAGATCATAGGTGTTAAACAATTGAGCATTTTTGTAAGGAAACTGAAATTCTAAGTTTCTTAATTCTAAACTTTTACCTTCAATTATTTAATCGAATTTAGGACCTAAATTTTCTAATTTCTATTCTTGAATGTTCGCAAAATGGAGCATATGAAACTTTTCTATTTTCAAATCTTTAGAACACAGAAAATACTTGTGAAAGAACAATCCCGGACACTTAAATTATTTAGAGTTTTTACATCTGTTACGTCATCGTTGTTAGAAGTAAGCGTCACTTTACTCCTTTGTGAAATACAGATTTTAGTATTTTGTCATATTTAAATCATTTAGATTTTCGATTTCAGTTTTTCAACAGTCTTTTTCGCCGCTGCAAAAGCCATCGTCTAAATTCGCTTTCTTGACTGGAAGCTTTTCTTTCAACGTTTTCCGAATCCGCTGATTCTTTTCCACACGGATAGGCTTTATTCAGTCTTCTAATATCACTGTCACTCAATTCCATTACATTTCCCATTTTATCCTCAAATTTTCGATCCTTGGGCAACATGGTGACCAATTTTCCGTCATCTGTATACTTTCCAAATGATTTCTTATTATAGTGCATGATAGAAAGATAGTCGTAAGGCTCACCGAACGTATTGGCAACGCTTTCATCGAATTTATCGAAATTATGCTGGTGACCTGAAATCAATAGCAAAATCATCGATTTGTTTGGCGTTTTGCGTTTGGAGCTCAACGGTTCAATTTTTAATATATACTACCAAGAGTACATAATGGTAAAAGTATGACACTAAGCAAGCAAGCACTCTGAACATGCAAATTGTTGTGTGGCAAATTAGTAGGCATGGGCACGGGTAGTCGGGTACCCGATATCCAATTAAAACCGGAAAAAACCGGATAAAACCAGATTAATCTGGATCAAGCAGAGAGAAATTTTTTGGCTCATAAAAGTTTTAACCACCGAAAATTTTTGGCTAAGAAAATTTGTAACCACCGAACATTTTTCAGTTTATTATAAAATTTACTATTCTACAACAGAAAAACGTATATAATGGGAAGAGGAATTAGTCCTAGTATTTTTCAAACATTTTATAATTTTCTATTTTTAGATTTGTTTTTAGAATATTAATTTACCTTGCTCTAATATTTTTTCTTTCTTTAAATTCCTGTTGGAGCAATATGCGGAAGTCGATGAATTAATTAAAACTTAAAGTTCAGAAGTTACAAACAAAACTGTTCGCATAAAATCAGTGACTTTTGTCACAGCTCTGCGTTGTTCTCTAAACTGTAGGCAACAGTACTAGGTAGGTACCATTAGATGGTGTCAATAGTGACTGATATGATCTTGAAAGTTCGTTTTAATGCCAAATGGTCAACGTTGAAAAACGTCCTTCACTAACGGGCAACGCTCATTAGGCTTCAATTTTTCTCAACTTTAGCTGTTTCTAAACTGAATTCTGAACTAAGAAAATGCTCCCAGATTGTTTGAACATTCATTTAACCAAATGTTGAGCATACGAGCTTTTGAATGATTCTTTGGTATGCGCACGCCTTTAGTGACTGAGAAAGTTTATCAAACTTGAGGGAGATGGTTACTATGTATTTCTTCGGATACAGTGGAATCGTAATGACAGTAAATTAATTCATTTCAAGGAATATTTAATAAATGTCTTGTAAACATTTAGTAAAAGTTCTAAAGGATTTGCATCTCTCATCAGTTTTACGTTTAGTAAAGTTACTCCAAAAGCAGAAGGACAGAGAAAGGGAAAGGAAATTGGAAAGTAGCAATTGTTTTCAGGTAAAAAGTTAAAAAATTAATTTAAATGGAAAATGTAAACATTAATCTCATCTCAACACAAGTCAATTTATTGAGCGAGTGAGTTTAAAATTTTTGTTGTCAAGAAAGTGCAGTGTCCGATCACAAAAAGTTTAGTTTTTTATCCAAGACATTTTATTTTATCGTGGTTTCATTAAGAAATTACGTGAAAGGAAACAAAAGAAACGACGTAAAACTTAGTACTTCGTGCAGGTTTTGTTTGTTTGCTGACTTTTGTGCTGTTCCAATTTCCAGAGATAAGCAGTTGAAGTTAGCTAAATTTTCTCATGGGGATTTGCTCTTATAATTCTAATGCTTTCTAAAATTTGTTAACATTTAAAGGTTGGAGGAAACGAACAGCGAAACGGTGGGACGAAAGTCAGAAAATTGCTGATCTGAGCGCGGTTATAAAATAAAAACCAATGTTGTCTGTATCAGCATCAGCTTTTGATACCGTGACAATTAATTGAAAGACCCTATAATCCATTTTAAGTCTTTAAAGCTCCTTTGAAATAACTTAGGAATGAAATCTAACCCATCTAAGCTCAATGTGAATAAGACCCCTGAAAAAAGTTAAATTTCAAGATGGCCAAATCCGAAAAAAATGTGTTAAAAGTGTCTCGGGTACCCGAAAGTGCTCGGGTACCCGGGTACCCGGGTACCCGGGTAGCGTCGTAATTACCCGACATAGGGCTTCGGGTAGTACCGGGTACCCGGGTCCAAATTTTTGGACCTGTGCCCATGCCTACAAATTAGCCATTGAAATTCAAGGGACAGCCGAATTTATCTATACTAATCTGCCTGCCTACCTTCTCTAACATTGTCCAAATAGATGGTCACATATTGATCGCGGTCTGGTCTTTGGTGTTCGTGTCGAAATCCTAAACTGTGCATCAATTCATGAATCGCTAGCTCTACATCTGAACAGAAAGTGTGTTTGTTGGTCTCCAAATGCACGGTTTGTCCACCTCCCTGCATACCGAAATGTGATCTACACCTGCAACTGCAATGGCAACTAAGAAAACAGAAATAGGCATGACAATGAGCACCAGGGAATACCTATAGTTTTCTTTGGGTTAGAGCGCTCACCGAGACCGTTGGCTCTCTCCTGTTTCTGATTAACGATTAATATTAATATATCGGTTTAAACAAATATTTCGAAGGGTCAGAAATTCAGGTTGTTGCTGCTTCAAGTATCAATTTAACACGTCTATTTTAGTTAGTTTTAATGTTGTTCCTGTTACACAGAAAGCGAATAAAATACTAGAATTTTTGATCACTGTTGAAAACTGTGAAAAATCGGTGGATTAAAACTGCCTCGTTTAATCTGGTTTCAATGGTTGAATTTCAATGAGTTCATTCATCTTAACCAGGCTAATTTTAATCTGGCATTAAAAAACAGCTATTAAAATAATCTTAATCCAGCTACTTTTAATCCGTTTAATCAGACATTTTTAATCTTTGATGAGATGGTCCTTAGTAATGGAACTGTCATTTTTTGATGATTGATCCTCTAACATTTATACTTGATAAGTTAATGTTAATAATAAAAACTGAATATCAATTGTACCCACCCGTCATCTTCAACATTGGTTAGCTTAATGTAATTTTTATGATCTTTTGTTTTTGGTACAAATCTGACGCAGCTCGCGTCATGAATTGATTCCATCGCCATGGAAATGTTTAGCAAACTCTTTTTCTCTGAAAATAAGTAATATATAATAACAAATAAAGAATTGGCCATCCTCGTAATTAGGTTGAAATTAGCGTTACGATCTGGTCTCGCTCTGCTTGGTGGTTCGATCCCCGCCCTGGACATTTTTCTTTAAATCATTCAATCTTGGTTTCAATCTTTCACAGCTAGTTTACATCTTTTGTGTAATCAGTTTTTGTAAATATTTAAAAACTTCCAAAAATTCATTCATTCCAACAAATGACGTTCGACGGTGTAATTTGAAAATTTTCTGTTTCAAGTAGGAAATAGAAAAGAAAGCCATAAGAAATTATACTCACTAAAGTGATCCGGGTTAATCATGTATGGAATAATTCCATTAGGCCAAATTAGGGTTTGATTTCGGGTCACAAAGGCCTTTTTACCCTGAAAACTTCAATACTTTTTAAGAAGAGATCAGCAAATAGTACAGGAATTTTTGTATCTCGCTTTAAAGTCGGTCAGTCGCCAGCGCATTTTTATATTTTCACAATATCCTGTTTTGCATTTTAGGATATTAAAATAGTAAAAATAGTAAATAGTAATAGAGTTTTCTCTAGTAGGAGAACCAAACAGTTTTTAACTGTAGCTTTTTAATGTAATTCAATAGTAACTATACTTACTTTTGGCGTAAATCTAACCAAATCTGGCATCATGTCATCTTTATCTCCTAAAACGGACAGAAATTATCTAATTTTTTATTTAAAGTTTTCATCATCGCAAATATTATACACTATATTATTTGAGAAGCATAATGCTGTTTGATTCATTATATCGAAATAATCGAAGTCAAAATTTTGTTTGTATTTAGGAAAGTAAATCCAGTCAAGAAAAATAAGCTTTATTGAATTTTTCATTATTTTCATTGAATTTCAATTTGATTTCATTCAATTTTCATTTAAATTAATATCAATATCAACGACACAATATTATCCAACCTGAGTCAGAGCGGAGACGACGTTTTCGTCTGGGTTTTCGTCTTCTTTCCTCTAAAATTCAACACTTTTTCATTTTCATTTCATTTAAACTTAACCAGATAAATAGTGATGGTAACTAATTCCTACATTAACATGCTGCTGATACAAAGTTTATTGAGTTAATTCATTAGTACGAATTACGAGACTGGTAATTAATTATATAATTCATGAGAATCGACCGCGCGAAGCCATGAAACTATAAATAGCATGTTTCAATTGTATGTAACGTCAATTGAAATATTATCTTTGTTACATTCTATGAATAATTTTATGACAAATACAATTAATGTAAACGCACGTAAAAACTCCTTGGCTATTTTAAAGTCGGAATCAGTGAAGGCGAACCCAACTGAAAATGACAAAAAGCAATTGCAACAAATTTCTAAATTGTAACTGTCATACACTCAAACTAAACTACAACATAAACAAGCAACATTCAACAATGACAATATATAATATGTTTAGGAGTAGTTCTGTTACCGACCGAAATTTGTAGTGGCCAGCCGGAAATGGAGACTTTCAATTCTTCAAGAAATCCGCAATTAATTTCTAAGGGCCTTTTCAAAAAAAGATTGAGTAGAGTAGTATAGCAGACTCGCAGAGTTAAAATCAACCATTTGAACTCGTTCTGACTCCACCAAAGCCTAGCTTTCCTGCTATTATCTGTTTGAAGAAAAGGATTGAGTTAATTTTAACTCTACTCTACCCTTTCTTTAAAAGGCCCAAAGTCCGATGTTGTAGACTGAACCGTAGAGACAGCGTGTGCTTAAGGTGGTGATTCCTTTTGGGCACAAATTGTTGGTTGGCGGCGCAAATCAAGATGAAATTTGGCGAAACTTTCCGATATACGTTCTTTTAGCGTTCTAACATCCTCTGCGCAATTCCGATTCAAAAATTCGAGATTTGCGGTTAGGGCGGTTTTTCCCAATTTCTGAAAGTTTGGCAGCAGCTATACAGTTATAACTACATTCATTCAAAAGATCTCGTTGAGCTTCACATTTTTTGCTTTTTAAAGCAACTTTCTAGCTTTTTTCTAGCGTGAGATATAGCCGATATTCTTGCTTTGGTGTCGAAAACTTGTCATTTTTGCAGAAATCAAATATTTGCAAAGACACGACCAATTTTTTCCAAAGATTGTGGAGCATTCACCATACAAGCTGGAGGGCTGCTACTTAAAATGAGTTCTGCACAAAAATACCCAGGGACGTTTTTTAGTTGCCCCGATTGCTGCTTTCTAGCTAAAATAATCGCTTGACAAATTTGGAAAAAGTAGGCAAAATGCCGGTTACGCACACATTTCAGCTTATTTCTCCATAACGAAGAGCGATTTCACAATAAATGAAAAATCGTCCCCAGCTATCGAATGATATAATCGATGTCTCGCGAAAAAGTTTACTTGACTATGCAACAAATCTGGAAAATCATACTTCTTCTAAAATGTGTTAAATTATTTTGAAAAGCAACATTAGTTTCTTGGTAGCATTAAAAAGAGTAGTTTCATGGTATGCATTAAAAAGAGAAAATGTCAAGCTGTATTTTGATATAAAAATGGCTTCTTAACTCTAAGTAATAAATGAGAGTAATAATGGTGCAAACTTTATGTGACCAAAGGGAATCACCACCGTAAGAAGCCCATTCTATATGTAAATTGTGTTTTTTCAATTTATTCATAATCAGTTCGACTCCAGAAGGACCCAAAGCCAGGTTTCATATATCACATACCGTTATTCGATTTCCTTAATTTTCTTTTTGCTTTCCTATTCTTGTTTCGGTTTCTTTTCGTCTTTTTCCGTGATCCACGGTGATTTCTTCTTGATTTCACTTGTCGTCGTCCTTTGCTAAAGCTGCCAGTCTTCGACTTTAACCTTTGTCGTTTTGACCGCTTCGAACGAACTTTCTTTGGAGTCCTAGAATTTCTGTTTCCTTGTCTTCGCTTTCCTCTTAAATTTCTTTTCTTCGAAAACTTTCTAGCAATGCTTCTCTTAGAAATATCTGCATATGTTCCAGTCTTTAACTGTTTTGGTGATATTGAATCTGAAAGTGCTCTTTTGCTCAGTTTGTACAGAAAAATTATGTGTTTTCTCAAATAAACATTTCAACATTTCACGGAAAATTTTAATCGAACAATAAAGAACAAGCTTTTCTATTCTATCAAAAAATAAAACCTTCTATTCTTACCAACTGAACGATAATTGTCATCGGCTGTTTCCAGTAAATCAAAGCTCCACAAAACGCACAGAATGAAGACCGCTAGCATTTCACAGACCGTTTACTAGTTGGCTAGTCAGGCGTTACGAAAATCATTAAACTGATTTTGCTTCAATTACATGAGTATTCCAATGTACATTTCTTAATGCAGACATTAAGCCTGCAGCAACATTCTCCCGCAAGACAGGACGTTACTAACCTTCAGCTAAAACTTGTATAGCGGCGTTTTGCTAAATTTGTGAAAGTTTGCGTTACCGCTTAAGGGGGGGCTACTAAAGGTTTGCCCCGACTTTGACCCGATTGGCCTACTTTTTGGCGAGGATATAGAGCATGAGTGTGGTCAAAAAAATAACGGGTACTGAGATCTTAGCTGCCTTCCAGCCATGTGTAGCGGTCGCGTTTATATGTCCGACCCCCCATTTTTCACAACTACCAACATAATTAATTAAAAGTTTCTACTGACTGCTAGGCCCAAGCCTAAAAGCTGCCATTCGCCAATATGATTTGGCACATATGTCCCTACTTGCAGAAAAATACTAGATGTCTGTACCTTATCTGCATCTAAGGAAATTACTGTTCAAAGTTGAAGTTTCGGCAAAAATCTAAAAATTTTTAACTAACGAAAGGAAAATTTTATTACTGGTGCGAGCTACAAGGCTGTAATTTGGCATAAAAGGAGGCCCTATAGGAGTACTCATTTGTGCCAAATGGCAAGAAATTCTGTCGCGTGAAAAAATTTTTATGTCAACTTTAATCTTCAAAAATTTCCAAAAAAGCCTTTTTTTGGGTAATGATATCCTAGAAATCGAAAAAATCAAATTTTTTGAAATTAAACTTTGAGATATTTGAACTCAGCGAGGTCGAAAACAACCCCACAAAAGATTTCAGCTCGATTAGTGAAGGTTTGCAACTTCTATGGCCGCAGAAAGAGTCTACACAGGATCCGACAGTAGTATAGGTCAGCACAAATGGGACCAGTTTGTACAGGTGTGCTGGAGTCAAATGGGAGCTAATTAATCATACAGGTAAGGTCATTAATCATGGAGGCAGATGTTCTCAAGGTCATTGTTGACCAATTTTCTTAGCTTGGATTTAAGCTTGTTTGTAACAGTGTATTAAAATTTGTAATAGTGTTATTGGACTATATTGCCTACGTATTTAACTTTAAGTTTGCTAGACTATAGTTAGATTACCTGCCTAATTAGTGTTCATTAATTAATGGTCTAATTAAGTAAATATGAAGTAACATTTTTCAAACTTTTTTCAAACTTTTTTATTTACCTGACTGTTTGCCAATAGATTCTTACCTATCTATCTCAGCATCGTATAGACCAAAAATATTATTGCAAAATTTTCTTCCCTTATCAACTAAAATTTTCCACTTCTTCCCTTAACAACTATAATTTTCTTTTCCTGCATTTCCTTCTATATGACATCTGGACCTTTGTATTAACCTTGAAACGGAAGGAGGGAAACAAACACTTAAAGAAGACAAGATTGTTAGTTACGTACTTCAGAATACACTTTAAATATCTTCATTTAAAATTTTCTCCCTATTAGCAGCCTGCTAGTGCTATCATATCTTCAACACACTGAGGACGCAAAGCTGTCAAAACTTTTTCTCCCTATTAGCAATTTTCATTTTCAACCAATGTTTACGTTTTTAATTTCAATGAGACAGGTGCAATCAAACTAGATAAGGCGAATTGGTAAGCTTTGGGAGACAGGTTAAAGTCCTCAGTATGCTAAAGATATGCTAACACTAGAAGGCAAGGAAGAGAAAAATTTTTAAAACAAGCAGGTAGCTAGCAGGGAGAAAAGTAGTGACAGGTTTGTGTCCTCAGTATGCTAAAGATATGATAACACTAGCAGGCTGCTAATAGGGAGAAAAAATATTAAACAAGCAGGCAGCTAGCAGGGAGAAAGACTTTTGACAGCTTTGAGTCCTCAGTGTGTTGAAGATATGATAACACTGGTAGGCTGCTAATAGGGAGAAAATTTTAAACAAGCAGGGAGAGAAAAAATAGTGACAGGTTTGAGTCCTCAGTATGCTAAAGATATGATAACATTAGAAGGCTGCTAATAGGGAGAAAAAATGGGTCTTTCCCATTATCCCCCCCCATAGCTTAGTAGAAGTACTCAAGATGCACACTTTGACGGATTGAGTTGAAATTTGGTAGGGGTAGGTTTTCGGACCTGCTGATTTCAAAAATGCAAAAATTTTAAAATTTTAAAAATTTTTTAAAAATTTAAAAATTTTAGTTTGGTAAGGGGGGACCAAGAGGAACCGAAAAATTTTTTGTCTTCGATTTTGCTGAAAAAATGCATATAGGGGTTTTCGGGGTCGTAGAACACGAATCTGAAATCCGTTTTTCGATCCAGCTTTTTGTTAGCTCAATATAAGCTAAAGTTCTAAGCTTAAGATGTAAGCTTAGCCTGAGCTAACGAAAAGCTGGATCGAAAAACGGATTTCAGATTCGTGTTCTACGACCCCGAAAACCTATATGTACATCTTTTCAGCAAAATCGAAGACAAAAATTTTTTCGGTTCCTCTTGGTCCCCCCTTACCAAACTCAAATTTTTAAATTTTTAAAAAATTTTTAAAATTTTAAAATTTTTGCATTTTTGAAATCAGCAGGTCCGAAAACATACCCCTACCAAATTTCAACTCAATCCGTCAAAGTGTGCATCGTCAGTACTTCTACGAAGCTATGGGGGGGGATAATGGGAAAGACCCGAAAAAATATTAAACAAGCAGGCAGCTAGCAGGGAGAAAGACTTTTGACAGCTTTGAGTCCTCAGTGTGTTGAAGATATGATAGCACTAGCAGGCTGCTAATAGGGAGAAAATTTTAAACAAGCAGGGAGAGAAAAAATAGTGACAGGTTTGAGTCCTCAATATGCTAAAGATATGATAGCACTAGAAGGCTGCTAATAGGGAGAAAAGGTTTTGACAGCTTTGAGTCCTCAGTGTGTTGAAGATATGATAGCACTAGCAGGCTGCTAATAGGGAGAAAATTTTAAATGAAGATATTTAAAGTGTATTCTGAAGTACGTAACTAACAATCTTGTCTTCTTTAAGTGTTTGTTTCCCTCCTTCCGTTTCAAGGTTAATACAAAGGTCCAGATGTCATATAGAAGGAAATGCAGGAAAAGAAAATTATAGTTGTTAAGGGAAGAAGTGGAAAATTTTAGTTGATAAGGGAAGAAAATTTTGCAATAATATTTTTGGTCTATACGATGCTGAGATAGATAGGTAAGAATCTATTGGCAAACAGTCAGGTAAATAAAAAAGTTTGAAAAAAGTTTGAAAAATGTTACTTCATATTTACTTAATTAGACCATTAATTAATGAACACTAATTAGGCAGGTAATCTAACTATAGTCTAGCAAACTTAAAGTTAAATACGTAGGCAATATAGTCCAATAACACTATTACAAATTTTAATACACTGTTACAAACAAGCTTAAATCCAAGCTAAGAAAATTGGTCAACAATGACCTTGAGAACATCTGCCTCCATGATTAATGACCTTACCTGTATGATTAATTAGCTCCCATTTGACTCCAGCACACCTGTACAAACCATGTCCATTTGTGCTGACCTATACTACTTTTAGCTGTACGAAACACCACCAAGATTATCCGAAATTAGCTTCACTAGCTTCACCTTATTTTCTAATATCCCTAGTTAGCGGTGACTTGTTTTCTGAAACAATTATGTATAATGTTCGTATCTTTCCGGCCTTAAACTACTGAACTACTACTATTTAATTCCAACAGCATTCAACTTTCGGGTTTCTGAGCAAAAGCGTTGACACCCTCCCAAAATTTCAAAAGGTTGAAGTTCTCGTATGTAATTTTTGTAGAAATTCGTGCTGTCCTCTGGATTACAAAAGCGTTCTAGCGTTGTTTCAGCCACAGTTTCAAGTTTCAAGAGTAATTCCGTCGATTTAGCTGCAAACAAAGCTGAATACCAACCAAAATTAGAAGGCTAAATAAAATTGGGCTTTGCTTTGATAAGCGAAACATGAAATTCTGGCTAAAATTAAATTATGACTGAAATTGAATTGTGGCTGAAATTAAATTCTGGATGAAATTAAGATGAAATTATTCTGAAGCACCGACTAAAGCTCAAATAATTTTGGAAGGATGACTGAAAGTTAAACTGAAACGGACAGATGAAGCAACGCTAGATTTAACTAAAACATTTTTTGAATTTTGAAGACATATTTTCAGTGAATCGATTATTTGAGAGCATACCAGCGAGTGTAGTGTTTTGTGTTTAGTAAAGAACGATCAAAGTCAGATTCAACCAACTCTGGCGTAACGGTTACCGAAAGGCTCCTGAATGTCAATTTTTTAAGTTGCCAGCACATGACTCAGCAGAAACTGTTAACAATAACTTAGTAATGATCGTTTCTAATAGCATTAATGGTGGTCATCTGCAAGTTTTATTTCGAGGCATTTTGGTAAAAACAAAAAAGGAGCAGAAGTTGGTGCGATGGATCTCAATCCCCCATCTCTTTGTGTCAAAATATAAAGACATGCAACAAAGCTCTGGAATATTTCATCTTTAATATGCTTGAGACACCAAATTATAAGAGACCAAGATACGATTTTTTAGCTCATTTATGATTCTGTTTGTGATTTGAGTTCTAGCCTAAATTATGCATATTAACTCTAAACCATGGTTTTCCCCGAACAGGTTGTCTTACGAAAAGTTGAATACTTCAGTATGTTTTATAACTAATTTAAATCGGCCACTGCAGTCTCTGCTTCTTGTTGGATCATAACAAATTAAAGGCTGGCAGCCATCCGTTGCATTCATGTTACTAAGCTAATTGCTTATTCTATCACAATTGGAGTGTAAAATTTAGATTTGAGAACTCGCTTTCACTGTAACGTTTTTATATAAAAACCGAACGGTATATTTCTTAAGGATATGCCGGATTCATGCCAAAACCTCGTTAGAGATGCTCCTGCAAACCGAAACGAATTTGAGAAAAGCATTTAATTTATGATAAATCGTTGCAAATGAAAGAACGAACGAAACTAAGATGTGTCACTACTGCAAATTACCGGAAAAATTTGAGCCAGAGGTGAGGATCGAACCCACAACCTTTGGCTTTCTAGGTTTATATGTCGCAGTTTCCCTAAATTGTGTAGTATAACTCTGCGAACGTATTGTGTAGTATATATTGTGTAGTATAACCCTTTCAATCTCAGTTGCCCCTTCAACCCTGAGTGAAGCATTAAAAAGTAGCTATCATTATGTCGGTTTATGTGCTCTCGTTGGCTTCCTAGGAAAATAAATAGAATTTTTGTGGCCGTATAAAGTTTTATCAAAAACTTCTAAAATTAGCCACCATACTTTAAAAAGATTGTTGACCTCTCATTATTCGTGATCTGGATTCGTTTCTGTCGTAACTGCTTTCATCGCCTTTTAGGTGAGTCCCAGTGTCAGATTAAGATCAGTAAAATGTTAAATGGAAAAGTGCATACATCACCAGTTACGCAGCTAATAACGAACCACCTAGAGGGTTTCTGCGTTTTCAGCTCAATTTAAAGACAGATTCAGAATTGTGTCTTCACAACACTATTGCTTTGTTTAAATCCCGTATAATTTAACCTTTGGGTGACGATTCTTGCTTTGCTATACCTGCGGCAACAGCAATAGCAATAGGAAACAGCAATACAATTAAGCTATACATAACTCTAATACTAGTTTTATCTTAGCTCTTAGCCCTTTCTGCGTTCTGCTAAAGTACGTCAAATCTAAATTTCATATCACAGCTTTACGCTTCTAAGATGTGGCCAAACACCGACGACTAGTTCCTCCGAAGTAAAAAGTTGAACCAGATTAGTGTGGTTAAGTGGAATTAAAATGAAATTAGGTTTCAACACGGAAATTAGCTTCATGCCCTCTATCAGCCCAAATTTGCCAACGACTATTTTGCCCCTATTCCTTTATTTTGCCTATTCCGTTATTCCAGCATTTCGGATTGCAACTTAGACAAAACTTCGCTACAACCTTGCGTTTAGATTTAATTTAAGTGACATATAATAAAAAAGGCTACACAGATCCGTAGTGAACCCACTCTTCATTGAGCTTTGAAAAATTTTTATTTACTAACTACAGTGTCCAATAATGCTGAATTTCTGAATGCAAAATGATGTACCTAAATACAGTAGGCATTGCTGAGCTCTAAAATGCTTCTCCTTTCATTTAGTGATCTCCTCCCCAAATTGTTGACACCAGCTGACTCTTGCCTCTTGCGTAGCAACTGTGAAGTCGCACTTATTGGTATCTTAAGAATCTACTTCACACCTCTTGGGCGTTATAAGCTAGGTTAAAGAAATGAAAGTTGTACACCACCAGGCACCCGAAAAACTCGGGCACCTGGCGGGGATCGAACCCGCGTCTTCTGCTTAGCGCGCAGACGCTCTAACCAACTGAGCCACAGGTGCTTCAGTAGAAAGAGCGGAAGACCGAATACGAACCGAAAGTGTACAACCTTTCAACGCACAAGTGCATTGCACATCGCAAGTGGAGCGAGATAACTCTCAAGCCTCCCACTGCAATATACAGGAACTAAGTTAAAGAAATGAAAGTTGTACACCACCAGGCACCCGAAAAACTCGGGCACCTGGCGGGGATCGAACCCGCGTCTTCTGCTTAGCGCGCAGACGCTCTAACCAACTGAGCCACAGGTGCTTCAGTAGAAAGAGCGGAAGACCGAATACGAACCGAAAGTGTACAACCTTTCAACGCACAAGTGCATTGCACATCGCAAGTGGAGCGAGATAACTCTCAAGCCTCCCACTGCAATATACAGGAACTAAGTTAAAGAAATGAAAGTTGTACACCACCAGGCACCCGAAAAACTCGGGCACCTGGCGGGGATCGAACCCGCGTCTTCTGCTTAGCGCGCAGACGCTCTAACCAACTGAGCCACAGGTGCTTCAGTAGAAAGAGCGGAAGACCGAATACGAACCGAAAGTGTACAACCTTTCAACGCACAAGTGCATTGCACATCGCAAGTGGAGCGAGATAACTCTCAAGCCTCCCACTGCAATATACAGGAACTAAGTTAAAGAAATGAAAGTTGTACACCACCAGGCACCCGAAAAACTCGGGCACCTGGCGGGGATCGAACCCGCGTCTTCTGCTTAGCGCGCAGACGCTCTAACCAACTGAGCCACAGGTGCTTCAGTAGAAAGAGCGGAAGACCGAATACGAACCGAAAGTGTACAACCTTTAGCATTTTAGAGCATTTTAAATTGATAACTATTATATGACTATAACTGAAGTAAGGATTGAAATATGACTGGAGCTATCGCTTCTACAGCCTCAAGCTGTAACGAAATAAGAACTGAAGTCTCTGCACTGTAGAAAAACATTACAGGTTAAGCTCCAGCACATAGCATTGCCTCAGTTATATGCTTTTAATGCTGTGTATGTGTTAGCTTTGAAAGACGTAATGACCAAGCTAGTAATTTGTCGTGATTGCAACATTTTAACTGAAAACTATTTAATCTGTTTTCTCGACAAAAGTCAAACACGAGGTAAATGAGAGTTAATGCATCGTGCGTGTGTGAAATAAGTAATCGAGTACGAGTGGTGTTTAGTAATGACGTAAAGGTGACTGACTGTAAGCTGTATTTAGACTAAGCTTGAAGCAAGAGATTTCACTGTCTCCTTCTGACATACATGTTCTTAAATACCTTGTTATTGAACCTATTCTCACGGCCGGGGCTGCATCGCTCGGTACTCGTGGTGCTTGGATCCTACGATTAGCGCTGATCGTGGGACTCTAGGTTGTACCGTGGATGGCAGTTCGGGCAGTTGAGCAGGGTTACATTGGCTACAGAAAGCACGGTGGGTCTGCCCATGTGCAGTGTTGCTTCTATGGCGAAACTTTACCATTTAGCTTTATTGAAATATTCCGTGCTAAAATGGAAAACGCAAACCAGTCATTGACTTCCGCTTCCCCCGCAAAAATTATACAGGCATTTCACGCCCAAATTGTACTAAGACCATTTCCAAGTTGTTACTCATGTTCCTTATTACATTTTCTAAATAATTTGAATCTCTCAGAAAAACATTGGAGCAAAAATTTTGACAAAATTAGCAAGCTTGGTGTTCCGATCCCTTGAGGTGCGGAGTTCATTTCATGTGGCGGTTGAGGCACATTGGCCTCCACAACAGTCGCGTGGGTTGATCTCTGGCCGATAGGGTTCTCTAGCCCCAAACTTACGCAATCCCTTTTGATTTCAGACCATTCCCCATGGCGCCTGTCATCGCATTTTGTGGGAAAAATGACTTCCTATCAAATATGTACCAATGTACTGTCTCCAAGGTCGGACGACAGTTTCATTCTGCGGAAGCCCCTTACCAGTTTGGAAAAGCTTGGATTGCGGAAGACAATGACTTGGCTGAGCGTATTGCTCTCACCGAATATGCATTTGAAGCAAAAAGGCTCTCCAAGCAGGTCAAGGTCAGAGGAAAACAGTGGGATCAGTGCAAACTCATTATTATTGAAGGAATTGTCTTCTCCAAGTTTTTCCAAAATCCGGATTTGAGACAAATGCTTTTGGAAACGCAATACCGCATCCTTGTTGAAGCCGCTTCTTATAACATACCTCCTCACCGAAGAGACCTTTTCTACGGGGCTGGACTCACGAAGCACGAACTTTCATTAAACAATGGGTGCTATTTTCCTGGAAAGAATTTTATGGGTAATTTATTGATGTATATTCGAAACTCCCTTCGCGAAAACAATTCCGTCAAACTTTTAGTAATAACTGATTCTCAGGGATACCGCATACCCAAGATCAGCAGTAATGAATTGCAAATCGTACCTATCAGTGGTGCCAGGATCCAGGATTTGATTAAGATCGCTACTCTGGCGACTCATGAAGGCCATCAAGGTTGTGTTATATTGGGTGGCACGAATAACATCGCTGCTGACCCATGGACCCCCACCTATTTTAAAGATGGTGCACTTTTACCTAGGCTTGTGAAGACAATTATACGCCAATACCGCGGACTTAAATACTTTTGTATGCAAAACCCGTGGGCAAAGCTATGGATTGGCGAAATTCCTCCACGTTTCGATCAACCGCACGATCTTCCGGCTAAATCCAGCAAATTCCAGTTAACGGTCATGCGCGTAAACAAGGAACTTAAGAGCGTGGTAAGTTCGTTGCAAGAAGACGGACATAATGTTGGTATTCTCTCCATGTACAGAGACTTTGACGATCCCAAGTATTTTGCACAACAGAAGGGTGGCCGCAGTTCCGTTGACCTCCACTTCAATCCTCTGGGTGCCCAAAAGTTGCTGAATAAGATTAAATCATTATTAAGTTTTTATTGATTTCCCATTCAGCTTATACCGAGGAACTTTGGCCTCTCAAGGTTTAAGCTCAATCGGAAGTTCAGTCTGCGTTCTTTCCGTAAGATCAACACTGTTCCGTAAAATTGTTCGTGTCTTACAGTATTTCTGCAACTACAGGTCTGATTTCTATTCACAACCAGTTTAATACTTAGGTATGCTTCATTAATTAGTACATCCTTTTACCTGTTAACCGTATCACAAATGCAGCATTTTTATTTTCACCTGTTCATTGTTTCTACAGTCTAAAGCATCTCACTCTATTCACCCCCAAGTTAAAATCCTGACCATTTAAGTCATTGAGGAATGGGGATAAGGCAAGGTGCGAATTGGAGGACACTGGATTCTCACTAGAACGTTTAGGAATTACAGTTTCATGGTCGGTTGCCCTATTAGGAATTACTGTAAAGACTGACTTAGGTTCTTAGTCTTGAATCAAACAAGACTGTATATGCAGGAAAGGATTGATTAACCAGTTTTAGAAGAGTTTAGAAGAGTTATTTTAAATATATACCAAATCTAAAATACACCGAATCTAAAAATAAAGTCCCCAAATAGAAGATCCTCCAGACTCTGAATATTTCCAATATGTAATTTGATTTGTTGTGTATTTTTGCAGTAAGTGTCGTATTGCTGTATTGAAAACTAAATTCAACCGGACTACAAATATGTATGTATGTTGTTCATATCTCGTGTTGTTTATACTTTCATGTTGTTCGAAGACACCTATTATCTTCTTGTGTTATTCATACTTTTGTGTTGCACGCATTTCTATGTTGTTTGTTTGCTTAAACAAATTATTTGATTGAAGCCACCTTGACCATAACTAAAAACGGAAGAGTCTGTTAAGGGAAGTCTATGTTTTCCGACTGCTTTATATTTGCAAGTTTATTTTAAATATTTTGTTTCTCCTCTGTAGTCCAAAAACTGACCATTTTTGTGGGGAAGGATGTCATGAAATTAAATTTGAAGAGATAATTTAGAATTGCCTAGACATGATTGAGTCTGCATTATTCAAACGCCAGAAATATTATTTTATGTGTATTGTCATTAATGCTCAGATTCCCTCAGGTTCCAACATTTGGCCGCTCACTCGCACGGCCCACATCCCAATTAACCACACGTAACCGGTATTCTAAATTGCATAAGGTGCTTGGTTTTAAGATCATTAGTGCTCAGTTTGTAGATAACTAATATATAATCTTTCTACGAAGTATACTGCTACAATAAACAGTCACGCAAAGATTACATAATCACGCGAGTACTCAACCTAAAAGACAAGCAATTACAAAGTTAGATGGTTTAAGTTTTACTTCATTCTAAAACAAGAAAATAATTGCATATTACACAAACCGCACTAAGCAAGTTTCTTCCCTCTGAAACAATTAAGCAATTACACATACAAGTTGCACAACACAACTAAATTTCTTTTCCCGCCCCAAAACCCTCTGTATTTCTCAGTTCCTCACTTTTATGTTTTTTAAAAAGGGTAATTTAATTTAACCCCTTAAATTTTCTTATCTGGAGAGCCTTGAAGCTCTCCAGTGTTTGTCCAGATTGTTTATTTTTCCCAAGCCAGCGGTCAACTAAATTTGCTGACTTGGGTCTTTTCGTCTGCACGGGGGAAGATAAGCTCCCCTTCCCCGGGAGGCTTATCAGCCCGTTAGCGACCCCATAATAAATTCACGTGGACTACCGTAAGCCACGAGACGGTAGTCCAACTAGCGTTGGTGATTGCAATTAACTAGCCAATCACATGCGGTGATTGCTAATTTTCGCCAGTAGTTTGCAAGGAGGCATAAAAATCCCGCCTTCCTGGGGGGTCTAAGCTTGCAAACTAAAATTTCAGTCAGTCCTCTTTGAGAAGTCGGCCAGTACGGTCGCAACTTTTATTTTGCTCCCTTCCCGTCTGGGGGAGAAAAGAGATGTGTTTCTGCACCGTTACTTGGAGGTGGGAGACATTAGCATCTCTTTTCTCTTTCCCACTCCGCTAGGTTAAAAGACTTTTTATTTTTACCCACAAGAGGACATGGGAGGTTTTGGTCTAGGGCCATTACGCCTGAGGGCGGCCAGACCAATTAATACTATGATTTTTCCCAATTTCTGCGCTATTTCTCAATATACAGGGAACTCGGTAGGAAAGGGATCGCAAGCCCTTTCCGCTGGGCTCAAGAAGCGGAGATTGCTTTCCTACCGAGCGTACCCTGACTTTTCTACTTTTATATCTATTCTGCCCTTCCGCCGGGCTAAAATAGGCGAGGTTTCTATAATGTTGTCGTCTTGTCTATTATTGTTCGTTTTCAGCCATTTTTCAAAAGTGGAAACCTCACTAAATTCTAAAATCTAAATCTCCAGTTTCTGCTCAAAAAGTCTATCCTACTCTTCGCTCAGAAGACCTTTTTCGCATTGCTCAGCTAAAATTGGGTTAAACTTTTCCTGAGGGGAGGACCCTTTGCCATCCCCTCCAGGTTTCGGGCTTTTCCCGGCCCATGGGAGGTATAAAAGTTCAAAATGGCCCCAATACTCCCCACAACCGGCTACTAGTGTCGCCGGCCATATTTTTAATCCCATGGCCTAAAACTCCAACTGTCGTAAAATTGTACTCTTTGTCATCAATTAATGCCGGATTAAAGCATAGGCTTAAACTTAAAGCTGTCTTAGTACTTAATAATTGATTGGTTTCGTCTGTATTTTGTGATTAGATTCTTTAATTTCTAAGCTTCTAAACGGAAGTTACCGGCCTTCCTTTAATATACCACTTGTTCTTAGTAATCTTCTATAATAATTGCTTGGCAATTATTATTCAAACTTTGTGGCTCTATTCTATTCAAACTTTAACACAAAATTTCAAGTTTACACCAAAGTTCTGAATTCCTAGGTCTAAACTCATTCTTTAGGTTGCAATCACCAGCAATTCAGCCCTCGCAACGCACACTACGCACATAACACTACGCTGAACGCATCACACACCTAGGCTCAAATCTAGGAAATAGAGTCCGGGTCTAGTATCAAGTTAGGAAATTGTGCCCGGGTCTAATATTAACCTAGGAAATAGTGTCCGGGTCTAGTATGAAGTTAGGAAATTGTGTCCGGGTCTAATAGTAACCTAGGAAATAGTGTCCAGGTCTAGTATCAAGTCAGGACATAGTGTCCCGTTTCATGTGATATCGTATAATAGTCAGCAAATCTAAACGTTTATTATGTTTTACCGCATTGTTCAGCACTACTTGGTTCAGCAAGTTAGCTCAATTATGTTCTGGTGTTCACTAAACAAGCGATGACGGCGCAAGTTTGTTTTATCATCTCAAAGATTACCCAAAAAACGTACAACTCTCAAATAAAAAAAGTTTACGACAATCCAAAGAGCCACTAAGTTCGAATAATAGCTGCCGGGGTTTGACTCCCCAATGTTTCTGTATCTAATGGGTTTTAACCCATTTGATTCAGGTGCCTGTCCAGTTCCACGACTTGGAGAGCATCTGCATCATATCTATCTGCGAATCCTGTCCGATCGGTGAAGCTGGTGATTACAGTCCTTTGGAGGCCTTGCTCTGTCGTATCAGTTGTGTCAGTTCAGTCGATTTGGGATCCAGTTGATCCAGATCATTTGTCTTGTGAGAAGGCCTGCCATTCAGTCTTGTACTCAGATCTGATATCCAGTAGGTACTGGTTTGGTAGTCAATAGCGTGGGGCTTAACAGCGAACTGGTTCGGGACAGCACCTGATACTCAAAATAAGGGTTTAAAGCTTTCAAAGAAAACGAATCCTCTTTCTCTACTAAATGCAGCATCTGATTGTCAACTCTGTAATCCTGTTCGAAAAGCGAAGATTCTTTTGAGAAAATTATAAACTTTACTTGTCTTGTACCTGCCTGTATTCTGCTTTAAAATATTAACCAATTATATACCTAAGGTCCGGAACACTCTTCCCCAGTTACATTTTGTATTGAGCCGACACTCTCTCAGCCCGTAACTGTCATCTTTCTTTCAGGGACGGAACTCTCTTATAAAGATAGGAAAGGTTGCGTGTGAGTCGTTACTTGGAGACTGCACAACGTATCCGAAAACTCGAATCCCCTGTAGCATTATAATTTGTTCAATTATTAGCATGGTGGTAACATGACTCGGTCAGTTTTGCTTATAATGGAATAATTCAGAGTCTGAGTATAGTCATCAGTGAAGTCGTCCTCTCGAACTATTTAACGTATAAGTCTATCAGACACGCAATCACTCTACTTATCATTAATTATAAGAGGAACCTGAGCAGATAAAATAATACTTCTGGCAATAACAGCACTATATATATATATATATATATATATATATATATATATATATATATATATATGTAGTAACAGCTGAGTGATAATTCTGTCTTATCATAACTCATTTTCATGTAGTCACTGTATTATATTCTGATTATTCCGACAATGCAGTTTTGTAATTGAATCCTTAAACTTTGTAATATCTGTACGTCTACTTGTGCCTGCTTCCTTCTGTAGTATCTTTATCCATTTACGCTTGTTGTATGTAATTTCTGAGAATAAATAGTACATTTTACAGGAAAGCTATTGTGTTTCGGATTTCCCCAGTACTAAGTGTGTAACACGACCCTAAACCGGATCCGTGCTAGAGGATCTGCCTACCTCTCCAGACTCGTGCAAGAGAGTCGCCTCTGCGATTCGTGTTAGAGAATCGTTTCTTATTTCTCCTTCATTGAAACGAACTCACCCAGTTGACCCCAACCTTAGGTTGGCCATTCGGATTTGCCCACTGAGTACACCTGACTGTGGTCAGATCTGAATCTAAGCAGTGATCTAGTATCCTGCGCGTCGACCTGTGTAGTGGGAGTTAAAATCTAGGAAAAAGGCTCTCAACCAATTTGAGCAAAATTGCCTCGAAATTTAAC
>JASAND010002382.1:0-19983 GCA_030248195.1 Trissonchulus latispiculum
TCTGGGTTTATTTTACTGGGGGGGGGGGCGGGGGGCGCCCCCCCCCCCCCCCCACTTTTCGGGTTCCCCCCCCACTCGAGCATTCCCCCCCCCACTCGTTTCCCCCCCACTTTTTTGGGCTTCCCCCCCCACTCACTATAGGGTGCCCAGAAAATGCCAAATTTTAAGGATTTTTGGTCAAAAATTTCAAAAATTTTCCGGCTTCGCCGGAACTTTTTGATGAAAAATCGCCTTTTTGGTGCTAAAACTTGATGTTTGAGCACTTTTAAGCATAGTTATAGCAGTGTATGTGGAAAACAGGCTATTTATACAGCATTTTTAGCATTTTTGGCTTATTTTATTCCCCCCCCCCCCCACTTTCCGACCTCCCCCCCCCCACTAATGGGGGGGGGGCGTCCCCCCTCCACTCTCCCCCCCACTTATTTTTGCCTAAAATAAACCCAGGTGTTAAGAAAAGAAACTGTCTCTGCAGTACTTGAGACCCAAAAATTCGAACCTCCAGTGGGGGATTCGATCCCTCAACTATCGGACTTGTAGTCCGACGCTCTACCAACTCAGCTAACCCAGCAGCCTTATTTTAGCTGTCAGTGGCCAGCCGGATGGTCCCCAGTCCTGACTGGTTTGTGGGTCTGGACAGTGTGGATCTCTGTGGATCGGATGGGATGTGGACCCCGGATCTGACCTTCGACCTCCGGCCGTTGGACGGTGGGACAGACCAGGGACTGACCTTCACATCGCCTAACTGGGCCTCAATGCCCCAGCAGAAGGTCTATGAGATCGGACCCCGGTTCCCGGCCCATCGGGCCAGTTCCTTCTACTATCCGGAAAAGGATGAACTTCCGGTGATTGCCCGGATTAAGCTGCAACTGCTGGACGTCTATGAGCATAAGCAGGTAAATTGGTGGCTAATTAGTGACGGTCAGGCTACTTGGTGTAGGGGAATGTTTATTGGGCCTTTTCAAAAAAGTGTAGAGTATAGTTAAAATTAGGAACTTGATACTTTTCATGAAGGAGTTAACAGCGGAAAAGTCAAGCTTGAATGGAGTTAAAGCGAGTTAAAACTGTTATGTATTTTTAACTCTACTCTACTCTACTCTATCCTTTCTTGAAAGGCCCATTGTCAGCTGGTGAATGTGAGGTGACCGTAATAATCGGAAATTCGGAACCCGTGTGAACGAACACTAGAAGACTTGAGCCACTTTTCCAACAATATTATTTAATAAAATTAATTTTTTAAAATTGATGACTATCGATTGAAACAGTCCTCCTGACTATCAATATCGCCACATCCATCTAAATCCTTATTAAATGCTCAAACTCACATGCACAGACTGGTCCTCAAGTTCGATTTTCATCAATTCTTATTGGATTAACGAAATTAATATATTAAAAATTATTATATTAAATTTTTCAGCTCTCATTTCATTTTCATTTTCCTCTATTTCAGAAAGTGTCTGAGGTGGACCATCGGCGCGAACAGGTGTCATTTGAGGACGGTCTTGCGGAAGAAATGGCCCGGGAAAAGCTGGAGCAAGCCCAGATCCTAGCTGGGGAACCGTTGCCCCGGATTCGATCCTCCAACCGGGAGACCATGTTCGGAGGGAGCCAGTCGGAACCATCGGTCATTCAGCGGCCAAAGGTCAAGAAGACTGGCCACCATCATAAGCATAAACGGATTCACAAGCAAGGCAAGCTAGTGTTAGCTCAGTTGGTAGAGCGTAGAAGTAGCAGCCGGGAAGTCGTGGGTTCGAGTCCTGCATGGGATTCTAAATTTTTCTGATCAAAAATACTGCTTTTTTCTTCCTTTTTAAAGACTTAAACTTGATGCTAGACGATCTGAAGGTTCAAGTTAGGCAGTCTAAGCTTTAAACTGCAATAAACAGCACTTTATGTTAAATATTTATGAGAGCCTGAAATGATAAAAATAGCTGTTCAAGTTTGGAATAGCCTAAAATAGTGTCAGGAATAATTTGTCTTCACACTGCCACAGTTCAGATTAGAAATGATAGCAAAGTTGATTAATTGGGCGGACCAGTTCTAGTTACAGTTAGGAGCAGTTTCAGATGTCAACTGTCAACATTAGACTGTCATAATTTGTTAGTATTTTAAGTTAAATTTGTTGTCCTGCCGATTGTGAAAGAAAAGCTTTAAGTTTAGTTTTTTATTAATTTAAAAAACTTTTAAAAATTAAGTTAAGATCAGAGTATAGCAACTATTCAAACTCATGATTAAAATCATTGCGGTATCTACCGCCAGCGAAGTGGTTTATTTAATCATGCAAATAAATTCTAAAATTACACTCTAGGTAAAGCCTTAGTCCGAAACAGGAGTTCTTTTCTTGCAAATAACAAATCAATTGGTCAGACTTCGTTGCAAATTTCTCAACCGCCTAGTAATTAGCCAATTAATTAATTAATTAATTAATGTGCTGTTGTTTCAGACTGCGTAGTGGGCGGCTGGTCCGACTGGTCCCAGTGCAGCAAAACCTGCGGATTTGGAATTCAGACCCGAACCCGGGAAATGCTGGTTCCACCCCGAAACGGCGGCCGACCCTGCCCGGCACTCCAGAGCGAAAAGTGGTGCGGAAGTATGCGAAATTGTGAAAATAAATACTTTTCCTGGCTGAAATCTGACTCCGATTCCGCCAGTGGGGGTCAACAGAGCTGACTTAACCCTAACCTGCAAATTGATGACACACTGCTTCAGTTGTATGACGCGCTTAGTTTCGGCTAGAGTCTGTGCTACTCTTTCTCATCTCAAGGTGCTGACAATTTTGACAGGGGGTATCTCATAGTTCTGTTCGCTTCGGTCTTAAGAGAATTTAGTGGAATTTTTCGATTTTTCATTGAAATTGGGGAAACCCCCGATTTGTTGCTGCCAAACTGTTATAAAAGATATGTAATAGGATTTTTATTTTTAGTCGGACTAGTCTTATAGATAAAATTCAAGTTTAGACCTGCAGATTTTTCGATTTAGAAATTTCTTTGAAACCCGTAAAATGTGATGCTTCACGGTTTGACATACCCTTTCCGAAAACTCGAAGCCAGAACAGAACTATGAGATGCAACGTTACTGTTTTCTGTACATATTCTATTGTATTTGCTGTGTACTGCAACGAAGTATATACCTACGAAACCGAGATTAGCTCATAGTTATATAAATGTAGGTGACGAATTGTTTCTAAATTTTCAAATTTAGAAACAAATTTCCTAAGTTTTCAAATTCCAAACCGTTTCCTGAAAAGGAAAGGCAAGAGGAGAGGGCGCTTTGATTTGGCGGTCGGAAAACTACCCTAAGATAGAACATGGAACCAAAAACTTATAGGCATGCAATTGTTACACCAGTTAACTTTTGATTAATTTCTGTACATTTCTGTTTATTATTTAGTTTACAGAAAAGCGGAACGCTGTTAGCTTCTTCTAATGTTTTGTTTGCAGCACTTTTTCCGTACACCCCGCGCCAGTTAGTTGGTGCTCACCAGTTACATAGGTGCGGTGCCAGCTTAGTATATAGTGAATTTATTTTGCAGTACTTGCTACCAAATTGTTACACTTTTTTAAAGTTACCATCAGTAGCGGGAAAACCCGCACTTATCTGTCACGCTCGCATGACATGATAAAGGCAAGAACTTTGAAATTACATGATACCGTAACAACATTACAAAAGATGGTTCTCACAGTACTAAATGTAACTAATAAAACTTTGTACATACACAAAAGATTATACATGTACCTACCCAATTGTTGCTACATCTGTTTTAAAGTCGAAGCTAAACACTCAGCTTATACATTCAGACCCCTGACTAAGTTTCCGTGATAAAATTAAGATTTCGCAATTCAGATTTCAAATTCAAATTCAAATTCAGATATCCGCGAAAGAAAGCCAGCTTTAAAAGACTGCCTCGTTGTCTCGATATTCATATTAATTGTTTTTTTACACAGAAGTTGCAATGACAGACTTCTTAGAATAAAAGAGCAATGAAAAATGCCTGGCCTGCAGTCACTAAGGTAAAGCCTTAATTTCTCAGCAATAGCTGAGCACTAGCTTGATGGAACAGCATTAGCAGCAATCTGTGCTCAAAGATAGCCTCGAGTTGTACCCAAAGACAGCACCAATATACCATAAAAATACAAAACGATTGATTAAACTTCAGTGCCTATACTATATTCATCTTCTACAATGAATTTCATTAGTCAGTGGAAATTAATAAATATACACTCACAATATAACTCATCTAGTATGAAAATTACACACTGGCATGCCTAGACATTAACTGCCAAGAAACCACAAGAAGCGTAAAGGAATATTTAGAAATCGGAAATGCAGTAGAATACGGAATTCAACAAATACGGAATGAAGGAAAAGATAAATTCCAGCAGGTCCATAAACTGAGCAAACCTCTAATTGGAAAGCCATTAATTAATTAATTAATTAGTTAATTAATTAATTAGTTAGTTAATCCTGCCAATTAGTCATCACGAGCCTGCAGCGGAGCCACATGATTGGCATGGGGAGTGGATGGGGAGGAATGTTCCTGAATCAGGGTCACGATTTCGGTTCGATCGAAATCCGAATTTTGGACGGGTCCGGATTTCGGATTCGTGGGTGTTTCCTGGGGGTGGGGCAGGGGCGGAGGGGAGGGGGCTCTTCGATGCTGGGAATGAAATCGATGCCGTAGGAGTGCCAGTTTGTCCCGTTTGTGTTGGTAGACGATCACAAGGAAAACGATCACCCCCACATAGGCCAGTAGGGTTAGCGCAATGACACAAATTCGAATCTCCAGCAGGACTTGGGCCAGGGTATGGAGGTCGTCGGCCATACCGGCGAATTTGGCATAGTCCTGGTTGAATTTGTCCATCAGCTCGAACATGGCGGAACCGGGGGGCGAACCGCCGGACCCTCCCGAACTGCCCCCTGAGCCACTACTGGCGCTGCCGTAGTCGTAGTAGTCGTAGTCGGGGATTTGAAAGCTCCGATTTCCTCTGCAAAAAGGATGCGATAAATATTTATTGATTTAATTGATTAACTGATTAAATTAATAGAAATAGGTAGTAAATGAATTATAATGTTTATGGGTAAATAAGACAGACATGTGCAGCAGGCGATGGGTGAATCGGGAAACCCGGATATCTGTGGTTTTTTGCCCAAAAAACCGGGAAAATCCGGATTTGGAGGGGGTGAGCTACTGAATTGGTAGTTTGTTGCACTCCATGTCCATAGGTGCATAGGCGTACGCGTAACCCTGCCTCTGCAGGCTAACGGCTCACCGCACAAATTGGATCTTGATAAATCTTGCTTTAGAGTTCAATAACAGGTGCAACATATGACTGAACACAGTTGTATCCAAATTTGCACATCAATTTTAAGGGAAGGTCGGAAAAGCAATTTGAAAGTTACCATCAATGAACAGTATTGGCTAAACCTGCTGTGAAGTGAAACCGACTGCTACTCAGGCTGGGTAAAGCGGTCTGAGCCAGAATCCAGTTCTCTACTGAGTCTACTGAGTCTACTCATTTATATATCTAATTCTTGCATTTTCACATAGCAAACAATAAAACTGTAATAAATATTATATACAAAATCTAGCAGCACTTACATTGATATACTTTCCATTGTGTGAGGACGAGAAATTGATGTGAATAAGCTCAGAGCATTAATTCATCAAAAATGAGCAACTGAAACAGAAAACATCAAGAACATAAAACCCTGACGCAAAAATGTTGCAAGATGGAAGGAAGCATAAGGCAACCTGTAAGTATGAAATCTTTTCAAAATGAAAAAACTATTCAACGATGAAAAACCAGAAAGGTAGTCATTGTGAAAACTTTCTGACATCCTACTTGAGATGACAAAGAAATTTAGAAAATAGAATAGGCAGGCAGACCCCCTGCTTTGGGAGGCGGCGCAGATGAAAGAAATAAAATGATAAACTTTTCTGAAATTGTTTTCAGTTTTTTCGCAGACCATCAATTAAGCAGGCCGAGGTTAGGGTTGACAATTAGGATGACTTGACAGCGTGGGTTTTCTCAAAAATTGTAAAAAAATAAGGGATCTTTTGCGCTTTCCCCCCCCCCCAGCCCTAACTTTTGATTTTTTTGATCAATAACTTTGAAATTTGGTGTGGGTGCATACTAGAGCCTGGCGAATTGAAAAATTGAAAAATTTTAAAATTTTAAAAAATTTTAAAAAATTTAAAATTTTTTAAAATTTTTTAAAATTTTAAAATTTTTGAATTTACCAGCCTCCAGTATCATGCACCCACACCAAATTTTAAAATTCTTGGTCAAAAAAATCAAAAGTTAGGGCTGGGGGGGAAAAGCGCAAAAGATCCAAAATAAGATGCAAAAAGTGAAAACTAAAAACCAAAAAATAGCTCTAATAGTTCTCGGTCATGGTTTGCGTTCTTCACGGCTGAGAAATTCCGCCCCAGACCCAAAAATACGACAAGTAAAGTCTATATAGTTTAAACTTTAACGCCACTTCCTCCCTGCAGTACTACTGGTCTGGTCTACACTAAAAGACAGTGCAACAAAAAAGACGAGCAAATTACACAAAATTAGAAAATTGTGGTTTCTTATCAAGAAACTTTCACAAATTTGATAAAAAAGTAGGGTGCAACGTTTGATGACTGTCAACCTTAAAAGTTTCCAAAAGTTATTCAAAGAACTATGAGCCACCCGAGAAATGTGAATAATGCAAGCTAAAACAGCAAAGCGCAGGTGCAAGTCTACTCTGCAGTTCAAAACTTTGCATTATTTGATAGGCGTCTAATGCAAACCATAGAATAGAGTGCAAGTGTACCTTATGGGAATTCAAAGAATAAATGTGCACGTCAAAACTGTAATTTTACATGCGGATTGTAACTGGAAATTTATTCGTCGGAAAGCAGAATTACGAGTCATATTCAATTTGAAGACTTTAAATTTATATTATCAATCATTAAACAGAAATAAAATTTATTTGAAATTAATTTCTTTTCAATAATTTGATATGTCAGATCTTGCAGTTTACTTTTGTTACGTCAGACTGTGTACTTTGGCTCAAAACAAGATCAATTTGCAAAACAACTTTACAGCCCTATAAGTGCACAAGCAAAAACCAATTGATCCGGCTTGCATCCTGCAAAAAAACTTATAGTAAATGCAAAACTGCAGTGGGGGTGCAATTTCTGATCGTTGGTTGAGACTGCAGAAAAAGATTTTTCGGGTTTTTTGCCCGAAATTTGCGGATTTAGAAGGGTCTGCACAAGGGGAGACCCCCCAACACACCTGTGCTAATTGTGATTGGGCAAAAACTAACGGCAAAAACTTGTGGAGAATGCAGAAATGAAAAATTATGATAAAAGCTAGGATGTGGGCAAGCTTCGGTTTTAAAGAATGCTCTGGGCGTGCCAACGTAAAATTAAAAAAAGCCACTAACGTTGGCAGAATTTATATAAAACCATTTTAAATTTATATAAAACCATTTTAAATGTATATAAAACCATTTAAATATAAAGCAGAGAACTACAAAAATTACTACACACGATTTTCGGTCCGACTAAAAACCTAGCTCTAGTAGTACTATGATATCCCATGTTCCTATATATCACTAGAGAGAGACAAAATAGCATCATAGCATAGACATGTGAATTCAGTGGGGGACGGGTGGTAATAATGCACAGATTACGCTTTAGTGTGTACGTATGTGTGTGTATGTGTGCGTTTCAGTTATCATATATTATCGTCTATGGGTCCAGAAATAGTAGGTACACAATTCTGGCGTCGTTATAGTAAGGTTAGGTATCAGTCAAGCACAATTTTAATGTCACTATCACGAGGTGTGCCGCCTATAGGAAAAAATTATCATGAAAAAAGTGTGCAACAGGCAAATTTGGCATAAACTGTTGTCAACAGGCGAAAAACTAAAGCTGAAGCTGTGAAATAGAAGAAATTAAGATTAAATTGAGATGGAAGATTAATATTATATAAATCTGATGATTCTGTGCAAATTGAGAGATTATTGAACATTGTCAGAGATATTGTAAATGACAACTGTAAAATGAATGTTCATAACTCAAACGGTTGGTCGAACTAAATCAAGCGATTGCTCAAAATTTCCCTCACTTCTTACGCTGTTCCCTGTAATAGATACCGTAACAGGGTCAAGCTCAAAAATTTGAAATTTATACAGACCGAATTGGGCAACAGAAATTTACCAAATAAAATCCCATTACATACCATTTGTGATACGACTGAGTGTTATAATTTGCCCTTTAGTTTTGCGTTAATACTCAAAGAAACTGTCATTGCACTCGCACTCAAGTTAACATCAAGCCATATCACAAATTTGTTGTAGCACGCAATATTGTGCACTCTTTAGACGATACAGCAAAATGCTTGTGCATGATAGTGATGTGGATCGGATCGGATCAGCAGCTAAAAATTTAACCGATCCGATCCAGCAAAAACACTTGTCGATCCGATCCGATCCGGCGATCCGAAATTTCTTCAAAGGGCTAAGAAGTGGAGTGGAACTAGATTTAAAGTAGGTTTTTGCCTTGTCAAACATATCTTACAAGTTTCACTAAAATTTCTTCATTTTATTATTCCGAAATACTAAAGCGTAATTGTGTAAAATTCTAAAGATTAAGCAAAAGAAGTAAAATTACTCAAAATAGAGAGGCAGATGATGATAGCGGCCTGCCTAGCAACATACAAATTTAACTTTAACATTTTAAGATATATAATACAAATTTAACATATCAGTTAAACCTATAATTTTGAGATTTAATTCTTATTTGATGTAAAATTTATTAACGTGATGTTCCATTGAAATTAGAAATTGAATTTGCAATTTTTTGGATCGCCGATCAAACTGACATTTTTTGTCGGAAACTGAATCTGAAGCTTGAACTGTACCGCGAAAATAGACTAAAAGCTTTTTAAAACATTGCGGGAAGTAAATTTTGTATGAACACTGAGTATAACTCCTTCGGATTCTGGAATAAAGCCACAAATAGTTCACCCACAAAACTTCACTCCAAAATTCTGACAACAGTATGCAACATTAATTACAGAAATTTTTGCATTAATTCATTTTTTAATTCATCTTTCATAACTATATACTTAGCAGCATACTAACAGCGGGTCTTGCTTCTGCACTTTGATGCCAGATGGCAGATGTATTGCATAAAATTATATAGTACGAAAAGGGTACTAGATTGCTGTAATAAGTTGTTACCTAGTGAATGCTAAGCTTGCGAGACTCAAAACCAAAAACAAATTTGTTTGGTAGAAGGAAAATATTGGACTAACAACGTAAGCATTAAACAGTGCAGTAATCGAAGTCAAGTTCAGTCACAAATATCTATTCGTCGAGTACGGGTTAACTATATGTGCGCCGATCCGCCTGACTCAAGCGATCCGAACCAAGCCGATTTGACAGGTCTACAGATCCGATCCGATCCGATCCGATCCGGCCTCCGGATCGCGGATCTGATCGATTTTGCCGATCCGATCCACATCACTAGTGCATGATATCCTCGCGCAGGGAAATTGTGCGCTGCACTCGGAGTTTTACAAGTGGGCTTATATCTGTGCCTTAAGTTACTGAGTGCAGGCTGACCCGTGCGGCAACCTATATACTAAAAATATGCTACTGCTACCATAGCAATTGTATGCATAATGGCAGGTTGCAGGTAAGCCAGCAGCGGAACAAAACGGAACAGCATTAGACTGAGGGTGAAAATAGAGTGTTAACAATGATGAAGCAGGTTTGTCACAATTTACGACAGTAACAGTCTAGTCTGTGTAACAGTAGACCTGACATCAACAACATAACTGTTCGAATTTTGCACTTCCACTAAAACTGGTCCGCCCAATTAATCACTCTGCTATCAATCCTAATCTGCAACTGTGGCACTGTGAAGACAAATTGCTCCTGACAGTTTTTGACTGTACTGGGTGAAATGATATATACGCTAAATTTGTAAAGGAAAGGCAAGTGTTGTCTATAAACAATAAAATGTAAAATAAAAATTTGAAAGAAAAGCTTAAAATTAACAATGCTAAGGGTAAGCTAAAATAAAAAGCAGCAAATTTAAGGCATCAACGACGCTGGAAACCGGGTTGACAAAAACATTACGAAAAACTATCAATAACGCGAAATCCGAAATCGACCAAATACTGATCAATACAGTTGCTAAAGAAAAATAATTTGAAAATTGATTAACAGATGCATAAAGTAATGAAAATTACTGCAATTAGTGGAATAATCAAAACTGGGTTCACTACAGTTGATTTTACCAAATTTAGCCCGGACTGCTTTGACACAACAGTATAATAATTGCATGTCAAAATTATTTAAAAATCACAGTTTTATCTAAAACATAATTTCCAGAGATGGTGCTCCTTTTTCATTCTTTGTTTATATCCAACCTTTTCTGTTAGTGTATGTAATTGCTCTAAAGATAGAGCATGCTGCTGTTGCTTTCGTAATTCACTTTCTTCAGCCAATCAGATCCAAGCAGTCAAGCAATCATGTTACGATGCTTGCAAAAGTATTTCGAAACACCTCCCAACAAAAAGCTTATAAAAGCAAATGTTTTACATCTGGAGTTTCTTTCTGACAAGTAATTTGCTATTGAGTATTGTGTATTTAGTTTGCTGAGTCACGTTTGAATTTTCAAGGTAAGAATTTCATTGTACATAAATGCTAAAACAGAGTAGTTTATTCGTTATAGCAGTTAGCGAAGCGAGCGGAGCCTTTCAAGCTGATTTTTCCATCGTTTGGAAAACAGTTATCTGATTATTCCTAAGTCTCGGTGAAATCTGGAAAACTTTTCTCTAAAAAATGGGATCTGCTTTGGTCGTGCAGTAATAGATGTAAAGCATTGGGTCGAAAATGTTGTAAAAAAACCTTATTTGTAAGTTAAGTCTGGCTCGTTTTGGTGCAATGCAAGGCGTTTTCATTTTTTATTAACCGTTGAAATAAATCAGGGGCGTGGGAGGGGTCACCCGACTAGCCCATTTGGTGGTTCCCCTAAGAAGATGTTGCCTGTATAAGTCTTTCGTTATTATAGGAGGAGGTGGGGAGTATCCTTGTTCTTATCGACGGTTTCTTCTTTGAGTTAAATCAAATGAGATAGAATTTCTGGTCCTTTTAATGGAAACAAAACAAAGTTATCATGGTTTACATTTAGTCGACACTCGCCACGATGTCTAAAATGTAAAATGTATAAATTTGTTGTCAAGTCAAATTTTTCGCAATACTGCCCATATTTGGCTTCCTGAGGTCACCACGATCTTGGTCCAGGGCCCAAGTTCAAAAAATCGTGGCGCCGCTGCAGATTTGACGTCTTCATTTGGAAATGTAATCTAAAATTTTAAATTTTTGTGATTTTATTTTTAGATGAACAAGTCTGGAAACGACAACAAATCAAAGCAATGTAATCCGAATAATCCACAGTACCAGGGCCATCAAAAGGTACAGTCCTACATGCGTATGTAACTCAAACCTCTTCCTAAGGCTTAATAATCTGGTTTTTGCAGTTTTCCAAAGATGTGTGGAACACGAAGTCTCAAATCGTCGAAAAATACCAGATGTGTCAAGATGCTGTTCTTAATTCTTACCATGATAGGTTGGCACTTATTTAGATGGGGGGGGGCGATTTTTTCGCCTTGGTCCCCCCTTATGGTTCGAAAAAATTTTTTGTCTCCGATTTGGCTGAGAAGTTGCCCTTAGGGTAAATCGAGGTCCCTGATTTCAAAAAGCGAATCGACAGATCGATCCGATCGATCGATCGATCAGTAGAATCGATCGATCAATCGATAAAAAAATTTTTTGTCACCAATTTTCGCGAAAAGTCGCCCCTAGGGTAATTCGGGGGCGCTGGATCCGAATCTGCAGTCGAAATCTCGGCCCGAGCTGCCAAAATCGAGTTATTGTCGAATTTTTGGAAAATCGATGAAAATCGATTTTTGCGGGCGAACGATCGATTTTTATGAAATTTCGACTGCAGATTTGGAATCAGCGCCCCCGAATTACCTTAAGCGCGACTTTTCGCGAAAATTCGTGACAAAAATTTTTTTGATCGATTTTGATCGATTCTACTGATCGATCGATCTATCGGATCGATCTCTCGATTGATTCGATTTTTGAAATCAGCGACCTCGATTTACCTTAAGGGCAACTTCTCAGCCAAATCGGAGACAAAAAATTTTTTCGAACCATGAGGTGGGACCAAGGCGAAAAAACCGCCCCCTCCCCATCTAAATAAGTGCCGATAGGTTTGCGGGGGAAGGAGAATCGCTGCAAATTGATTCGTTGGCAGACAAACCCCTTCTCCCAGAGGTTTTGTCGTTATTTCTAACTCTACCCTCTGATCAAAAAAGTTTACAAAAATACTGAAATATTAACACTTAACTTTTAGTATAGCTTAAGATTGACGCTTTGATTTGATCGTAGATCGGCCGACCCGACCCCGCCCACCCTGAGGCCGGCCCATAAACCCGGCCGGGCCGGAAACTAGCCCGGCCCATTATTAAAACATGGCAAATTTTGGGCCGGAGAATCTTTAAAACCCAGCCCGGCCCAGACCGGAAATCTACTAAAACCAGGCTCGGGACGGAAATCCACTAAATCCGATTAACATTTTTAACTTTCGGGCCGGATTTTCACAAAAACCCGGCCCGATTAATATCTTAAACTTTTGGGCCGGATTTTGGTGTACCCGGATTTTTGCTAAAAGCGGGCCGATTAATATTTTTAACTTTCGGGCCGGATTTTCATTAAATTTTAAAAAAAATGGAAAAACGGAAAAATTTTATGACATTGAGGAGTTTTACCCTAACACCTGCCCACTCACTTTCGGTGAGCGGAGAGGACGCAGTGTACTTGGAATTATATACAAATGTGCAAAAATTCAAGTTGAATTTATGATAATGTTTTCGTACGAATCTGTTAACACGTCTAAATATTAGTATTTTTGCTTTAACACGTAGTAGATACTTAAATTAGATAATATAGTTCACGCTAAAATAGTTCGTTTACTTCTACCGGATTCTGCTAAACCTCGGTGAGCGGACAAGAAGCAGACTGACCGTGACAAGTCTGTTAACATCAACTAAAATTTAGGTCAATTTTTCGCTTTTATGTTATTATTAAGATTGAGATAAATTAAGACCACGATAAATTAAGATAAAATTGTTTTAGTGGATTTCCGGACCGGGCCGGGTTTTAGTGAAAATTTGGCCCAAAATCTGCCAATTTTTAATAATGGGCCGGGTTGTAGATAGTGTCCGGCCCGGCCGGGTTTTAGAGAATTCCGGCCTCAGGCCAGGCCGTGCCGGGCTGGCTTTTAGATGCCCCCTGCTAAATTTTGTTTATCGTTTTCCCGTTGTCTACTGGAGGGTAGGGTTGTATCCAACTTGTCAAGTGTGGGAATCAAGTCAACTATTGGCAAATCCAGACGCACTTTTATACAATAAATTTGATATTTCTGTGCTCAGGACGACAAGGCGCGTTTACTGAAACCAAAACTTATGTTTGGCGAGCTCTTTTTGGTCTTCACGTGTTAAAAGGGGTCATGTTAATCTGGGGGAGGGGAATCAAAAACGCATTTTTATGCAACGAAGTTGAAATTGTCCACTTTAAAATCAAAATTGTCCACTTTAAAATTTTGGGATACCAAAATTGTCAACTTTAAAATTTTGGGATACCAAAATTGTCCACTTTAAAATTTTGGACGGCGACTATTTTAGATATGTACTTGTGAAAACGGCTCTAAGCCTAATCCTAAAAGCCTGATGCTAAAGCCCGGTTCACACTGCAATAAGTTTAACCATTTAGGGATTAAGGTTTTAATAACTTCAGGATTTGAGCTAGGGGTGGATCCTGATTTCAGGGATCGGTTATCTACAAACACGATCCATTTCCAAATAATCGGTGGCAAAATTCATATCTTGCGTGTGTAGCATCAGATCCTTGGAAAAACGAAAACTTCTGTATATATATATATATGTGGTAGCAAGATAGTAAAATTGGCAAGATAGTTATCTTGCTAGAATTTCAGCAAGATAGCTATCTTGCCAAATTCTTAGCAAGATAAATATCTTGCCAATTTTACTATCTTGCTACGACATATATGTACTGCTTTTAGGGTCTGCTGAAACTTTTCCTTTTCGTATTGTAGGTATTTGCTTTATATCGTTGTGTTATTGTTTTATTATTTCAGGCCTATTCGGGCAGTGGGACCAAATCGGATCTCAACAACCACTCTAATCAGTTGAATCCCAATCATAGCCAATACGGCGGTAGCGGAGGTGCCAGCGGTGCAAAGCAGGCCAAAAAAGTGAAAATCGATGTTAAGAAGAAGAATTTGGAACTTATCCTAATTTTAAACAGATGTTTTCTACTTTACTGACTTTAATGGTCCTTGGTTAAGTTAAGGCCGAAATTTTTGATTCCAAGCCAAAATCTGGTTTTTTGCAATTTCGCTGGAAAAATTCTTGGCGTTTTTATTGTTAGCCTTGCCATGGACCTGTTGTTGTTGTTGCTTCTTTGTTATATGCATAATACATAAGTGGCGCCAAAAGTACATCATAGATAAGAGTGTTACAGGTGCTGCTTAGTTGTAAAACTGATCGGTTGTTGCAGTTTAGTAGACAAGTTTGGAAAGTTCTAAGTCCAAAAATTTAAAAAACTCAGGATTATCCTTGGAATCGAAAATTTTCTAGCTGAGCTTTCATCCATACAACTAGATGATGCTATTTGCTGAACATTAATGATAGATCAGATTTACAATTACAACTGTCAGGCTTGTCATACTCTTATCTATAATGTGGTCTTGATAATTTCTTTGAATATAGAAATAGTGTTGTTTCATCTTGTAAAATTTAGTCAGGAATGTAGCAGGATGTCTAGTCAAATCGAAGGACTGGACCTTGTGTCCTTTTTACAGTTTACTAGGCTCTGTTACGGTATTAGTTGAGAGAAAAGAGAAGTGGAAGACCTAATTGGACCTGGCCCGAATATCAAACAGCATAGTCATGACGAGTATTACCAGTTTTGTCGGAGGTCTGAGGTTTGATGTCCATTAGTCTGCTTCTTTTCATTGGCTTGCGTAACAGCACCGGCAGGAACACCGGATGTTGCACAGTTTGTAGTTAGGTGGTGGAAGCGGGGGAGAGCAGAAATTAGAGAATCTCTTTGAAGGGTTGAGCGCATTGGTAGGGTCCAGTAAGGGATTACGGTAGCTGCTTCCCGCCAAGTCTGAGAAATATGTCTTGTCGACCTCCTCTCCACCTCATCAAACCGAACCGTCGAAGGCACATATCCGTGTATACAAATAGTTCGACTCAAATCTTTTATTTCTACAAAGTAAAAAACAAAAAAATTAAATATCGGGAATATTAATCCCGAGCTGAAGTTTTTAAATAGAGAAAAGTAGTTAAAAGATCAAATTAAATTAAGTTTTCGCTAAATATGATTGCGCTCAATTTGGTATCCCTTGGTGCCGTGAAGATTTGCAATATTTGAGCTCAGCGAGGTCGAAAACATGCACCGTGCACACGAAATTTTAGCTCAATTGGTCAAGTGACCCTAAGTTTATTTTACAAATTTCATTGAATTAAATTGAAATTAAAATTTGAATTGAAATAATAAGTCTAAATTTTAGCGAAATTAGCAGCAAAACTTAAGTTATAAGCTAAAGTCTACATTATTTCTTGCATCGGTGCAAAATTCCTCACTCCCCCGGAAATTCCACACCGGTGCAGCTGTTAGAGCAGAAACATTCACACGGAGAAAGAATCACACCGGTAAAAAGTGGCTTCCCATTGATAACAGTGATTGTTTTGGTGATTAAAACAAAAGCGTCCTATCCACTGTATCCACTGTCAGCTACGTGCCAGATTAATGAAGACAGTCAAAATCCCACCAAAAAATAAATTCAAAGCATCATGAAAAAGATAGTTTGTTGTCAAAATTTGGTCTCTGTGGCAGCGACCTCAGCAACTTTTTAGGAAAAATCACCATACAGGATGCTGGGATAGAGAATACTGCAGTATACACTGTATCAATAAACTGAAACTATGAAAACTATAAAACAACTTAAGGGGGGGGGTCGCCGGGTATATACCAAATTTTATAGTCACCGATTTCGCTCATTTTCGGGTGTAATATACCCCCATATGTGTCCACAAACAAGACACATTTTTAGAGTCCAGGGTCAATCCAGTTAAGAGATATTGCAGTTCAAATCCTTACAATTTAGTATTTACGCCACTATGCCTCGCTAAGGGCTTCGAAGACGTGTACACATAGGATGACAAAAGATTACGGTATGGTCAATACATCAAATTGAAGCCTCTATCTTGGGCTATTTATTGCTGTGCAAATGACAATGATACGTCAAGCACCGAGCGAGAAACGGCGTTTGGACCTTTTGATCGGAGGTGACTAAAACCAGGATCGGGATCAGGATCAGGATCAGGATCCATTTCAGGATCAGGATCAGGATCGGGTGTCTAAAAACAGGATCCATTTCAGGATCGGGTGTCTAAAAACAGGATCCATTTCAGGATCGGCTAAAAACTTCAGGATCAGCTTCAGGATCGGCTTATAAGTTCAGGATTCGACTTGAGGGTGGATCCTGAGTTCAGGATCGGGCGTTTAAAAACAGGATCCATTTCAGGATCGGCTTGTAACTTCAGGATCAGCTTCTGGATCGGCATAGCACTTCAGGATCCGACACAGGGGTGGATCCTGAGTTCAGGATCGGGTGTCTAAAAACAGGATCCATTTCAGGATCGGCTTGTAACTTCAGGATCGGCTTATAAGTTCAGGATTCGACTTGAGTTGAACTTATAAGCCGATCCTGAAGCTGATCCTGAAGTTACAAGCTGATCCTGAAATGGATCCTGTTTTTAGACACCCGATCCTTAAATGGATCCTGTTTTTAGTCACCCGATCCTGATCCTGATCCTGAAATGGATCCTGATCCTGATCCTGATCCCGATCCTGGTTTTAGTCACCTCCCATTTGATCAAGCTCCTTCCGACTGTTATTTACTTCATACTTTAATGTGGCTTAACTTTCTCATACTGCTGTGTAGAGACTTGGAGCAAGAAGATAAAATGTTCAGGACATCGAGAGCTTCAATTTGATATAAAATTTGGCTGTATTTGAAAAATTTGAAAATTTAGTTTTTGACTCTAGGCCTCCGTCATCGGACTAAGGCATGCATCCACAGTTAAACAATAGCAATTGCAGTTAAATTTAGCACACATCTTCCTTTCATATGTGCAAACTGGCACACCGAATTTGGTTGGAATAGCTCGGCTTTCACCCGACTTATGGACCATTATATCCAAAAAATTGAGAAAATGACGTATTTTGAGGAAAAACGCCAACGCGGTAACCAAAAGTAGGAACTATCCACAAGTAGCAGCATGTATTTTGCGTATGGAAATTGAACCTCTATTTGTGTACTGTGTTAATATCTATACGCGAAATCTGTGCAGTAAACGGTTAGTTCAGGCCACGACGAAACATTTCTTTGGTGACGTTTTTGTAAGTCAAATTTGTGCAAAAACCGGCTTCACCCTTCACCCAAGTTTGAAAATTTTTAGGAAATTGCTGAGCTAACACAAAAATACCTCATATAGATATTAACACACTACCTAGTCCAGATTAACATTTTGCCCAGCTATAGCTCGTTTTCTCTTGCACAGCGCTCAAACTTTTGGTTACCGCGAAATTTTCCTAACTTTTTCATTTTCCTATGTTTAACACATGCCGGGGCCACCTTTGGAGGACTGTTGTGAATGATAAGGAAAGTTTTGCAACAAACGCAACTGTCTTGTTTCGGGGACCAATGGGGACTACAAAATATGTGAAAATGGGAAAAATCGGAGATGGTCGAAAATTCACGACCCCCCCCTTAAGGTGCTGGTTTCCTTTCGGGTATTTTTGACTCATACGACTTTAATCCTTTACGTAAATGGCTAAAACTTACGAAATAACCTATTTCCGTGCTCTTTAACATTCTGGGACCAGTCCCGTATTTTTAGGCCAAAAGATAAGAAAGTTTTGATTTTTGGCCTTAGGCTCCCAGTAGGTGGACAATACACGGGATTGGCTGTTATGGCTGGAAAGAGGACACGAAAATGAACATTTTTGCTCTTACAACCTTTGAGCTATCTCCAGTGGTAAAGTCAGTATAAGCAAAAAACTGTTTTTAGGGTCAAAAAATGGCCATTTTCGAGGAAATCAGTTTTTTCAAAATAACTGCCACGTGTTAAGGACAACGTTGGCTTATTTATACTCAATCGATGCAGCGTCCAAATGCCCATTTTATGAATGCCTATTAGCCGGACTTTATTGCTTTAAGCTAGAGATTTGGGCGAAAAACCATTTTGGCAAAACTGCGATGATTTTGTTTCGAACATCGATTTCTCAAAAACTACTCGACGGATTCCAGAGATTTTTGGCAGAATTGAAATTCGCCCTCCTGCGGAGGGTCGTTTTTCTTGGTTTGGGCTAAAAAGTACCCAGTAGCAAGAAAGCTCAATTCGGATTTGCGAAATTTCGTGTTACCGTGCATTTGGCCTATTTTCCGGAACGTTAAGACCTGCTGAGCCAAATCCAAAAAAACGTCCCTCGGCCCATATGTCCTTTATATTGTGACACAAAAAGAACTTTTGGCCGATTCTTCAGTTTTGAGAAATCGATGTTCAAAAATTTTTGGTCTATATTCATCCTGTTAGATGTCAGCATGTCGGAAAATTTCTGGTATGTTTTTGCTTATTTTGCTAGTTTCGTAAGCCCATGTGAATGTACAGATAATAAGCTTTAAAACGATGTATAAAGCTCTTTCCAACTCCAAAAATTGCGAAAGTTATAGCGTTTTAAAGAAATCACTACAAAAGCACTGCACAAAAGGATACCACCACCTTAAGCCCCCAAACCTGTGCTTCATCCCGAGAAATTAAGGCGTAAACCCGTTTTGTCGGGGGGCCGGCACACAACCTCTCACTTCTCAGAACAACTAAAAAGCTAGGGATATTGATCCAGGATTTCCGGTTTTCCAGGTGTTACATTTGTTCAGCAGACGTGCCACTACATAATTTGTGACGCTTTCATAATTAACATGAATTGTATACATATATAGATATATATATACATATATATATATATATATATATATATATATATATATATATATACATATATAGTAAATTTTATATATAGTAGAAAGATTTTACAAATTAATAGCACAAACATTAACAGCAATGGTTTAACAAACTTTCAAATAGTTTGACTAACAACTTTCTCTACTATTAACTAACAATTAATGTTTCATTTTAATATTGTTAACGAAACATTCATGTGCCATTTACTCTGTAATTAGCAAAAAAGGTTAATTTATGCAGAAGGAAATCTGAATTTGATTATTTTCAACTAAACACTAGTTGCAATCATCTAAGTCAGCTCCAACTAATATTTTTAAACACAGCCAAATATATTTCAAAACCTGTTTAAATGTTTGTGGTTTGTTAGTCATCCTTTAGCGACAAGAGAATGCTAGAAAGATAGACCATCCTGTTTTGATTGAGCAATCCCAGTTTCGCAATCGAATTTCAGCCAATCAGAAAACAGTAATCAAGCGATCTAGTCACGATGCTTGTTGCTGGAATTACGAAACACTGCAACAAATGTGCTATAAAAGCAGATGTTTTCCATTAATATCACTTTAGTTTCTGACAAGCTATTTTACTGAAGCTCTGTTTCTAGGCTTTTTCCGCAGTTATTTCCTGTATTATCAAGGTATGTAAATTCTGCGGCTTATCGGCTTAATCTTGCTAAAATCGGCTTTGAAAACTGTCTTATATTCTTGTGTTTTGGATAGCCAGCAGCGTAAAAATTCGGCCGGCCAGCTGGTAGAAGGGAGGGTACGGCACCGGGCGTCGAGCAACAGCGTAAATCGGTTCGTAGCGGCTA
>JASAND010002383.1:0-17229 GCA_030248195.1 Trissonchulus latispiculum
TGTAAAATATGGGGGAGCTAGGGAATTTAACCACTGAGCTCACGCCCCAAATTTTACAAGTGGAACCGTGCGCAAGGACGCTGACCTACGACTGCGGGTGGAGATATTTAGTCCAGGCGGCTCTCTACCACCGACTTGCCTCGCCAAGGGGGAAATGGACACTTTTTGGGGGACGCCAACGGGGCGCCTAACAAAATCGGGGGGACACGCACACAAAAATAGACTCAGTTATAAGTCAGCTCTGGGCTATTCCCAGAGCTCTACCTAGCTAAACCAAGAGATCAAACTAGTAAAGCTTAGTAAAAAGAATTAAATTAAATAGTTAAAAGACAGCTGACGAATTTATTGGGACAACACAGGGCAAGGGTACGACAAGAGAGTCCGTCCGGCGGTATCCAGACAAGACTGGCAAGGTACAGCGGGCTACCCGCACAGCACACGGGAAAAGGGACACAGAGAAAAGTACAGACAAAAAAAGGGGGGGAAGGGGACCAGCAACAAATAGGACAGCACAAAAATGCAACAAAATAGGGGGAGGGAGGTTAGCTAGCTAAGTTAGACCCCGGGGGGAAGAAAGGGAAAACGGGGGCAACCCCGCGAAGTTAGGTCGGAATGGGGAGGGAAAGGGTTAGGAGTCAATTAAGGGATAAGTAAAAAGTGGGGGGATTAGGGCAAAAGAAGGGGTTAGGGATTAAATTAAAAAGGGTTTTCAAAGAAAAAGGAAAAAATAGAGACTTACGTTTTTAGGTGTAGACGGCCAAAAGGGTGGGGCCCCAATCTCAAGAACCGACCTCTCGCTGACTTCAAAATCTCCCAATTGACGAAAAGATGATGTAATCATTCAAGGAGAATTTTGTTATGCGTTGGGAACGGGAGGGTCTATCTTCGCTAAGCCAACAAGAAATGGGAATATGTGCAATGTTAAGTTTATGCTCAAAAATAGACAATTTTAGATATTTAAAAGACGAGCATAAAGTTAGCACTGCACAATATTTTAGGGGGGATTTTACATACAAAATAATACATAATTATCGGACTTCCCAACAATTATAAAACTACAATATTTATGGGGAATTTGGGGGATTTTTAGGAAAAACATTAAAAGTGAAACTTGGGAAAGGACTTGGAAGGGGGTGATAACGGGGACGTTATTACCCACATTACATCTCCCCAGGGCTTAAAGCACGAGCCCCGACGAGTGCTAGAGGAAAAAGAGAAAAGGAAAAAGGAGTTTTAAGGGACGGGGTGCACAGTTGTCAATTATACGTATAAAGTCAGTAACAAAACAAATAAGAATATATATATGTAAGTAAAAAAAAATAAGCTCAACATTAAGGGGCCTGGGATGGGGAAGGTAGTTTCAAATTTATTAAAGCATTATACTTTTTGAGAGATTAAAATAAGGGAGGGAGAAGGGGATGCCACTACCCACCAAGGTTCCGGTCATATATCATGCCAGCTTCGTAGGGCTGTCTCAGGTACGGTGGGGCTACCCCAGCAACCTATACGAGAGCCCTAAGGGGGAAAAGGGGGGAAGGGAGTCACCTAGGCTACGCGATCGAACCCTAGGCTCAAAGGCGGTCTCGGACGTATTTTTGATGGGGAGAGGTGGGAAAATTTCGCGAAAGGGACTAGAAAATGGGTATTGGCACCCATACATACCGGCCACATTTACGCTTCGTCATGCCCGTTAGGGCCTACGGTACATTCACACACGCATTCATACAGAAAAACAGGCACACAAGCCAATACCCGACGGTATGTTTTACCGTAAAAAGGAAGGAAGGAAAAAGGAAAGGGATTCAAGACAGAAAGGGTTCTACATCCGAGACGTAAATTTGCCCTCTGCGCAAATTGACCTACTTCGCGACAGTCAGGGGAAAAAGACCCTAGCGGCCCTACTTTGTTCGGACTGGGAGAGGAAAACAAAACTGGCAAAATATATGGTCTATCCCACAAAGAATCAAAAGAAAGCGAGTAGAGAGCATCAGTTTGTAGGAGCGAACTCCCAGAGATAGGAACAATAGAGAACACAATAAAGAATCTGACCGGAAGCCCTGTCAGAAAGAAAGTGCTTCTATGAGAACAAAGATTGCTACAGAATCAGCTGCGGTCTGACTTTCATTCCAGATTCCCAAAAGTCCCTTTGGAACTCCGCTTCAATGAGCTTCCACGAGGCGACCTTCATTGAAAGAGGAACAGGAAACGTGTGATCAACTCCTGATCCCAATTCTGGGCACTGATTTCTATCCGCCCAGTTCAGAGGCTTATCATTGCTACGCTTACAGTTTCGCTGTCTACATGACAGATCTGATAGTGAATCGGCAATTCGAATAGGAAATATTTTGTCCTCAGTATGTTCGGTTTCGTATCAGTTTTCGTGACCATTGAGATTGACATTTCACTCTGATGCGGTTTGCGGATTCTGGGAAACGAATTGTGGATGGATGGGAAGCCAAGTGCGAATCCCATCGCAATAGTGCTGTGAAATCTATCAACCAACTTTCTGCACTGTGTGCAACTGTTTTGATTTTTCAATTTCTTTGATTGTTTGTAAACCTGAACGCATAGACCTACTCCAAAGCTAAGATTATACTTAGAGTATATAATAGCAAGAGTGGGAAGCTTAGCCCTTCCTAGTGGAAATGGCCTGCGAGATGCTCGGCACATTAAGGCCGAAATTTCGGGGGGATTCCACTTACCATTGTTCAGCATGTGTTTATATGCGTTTGAACTAAAACGCATCTGATTGGCTAATTTCTACCTTATGTCAAATTTATGTGTACAAGTGGATCCCCTCCCCGAGATCTCGGGGGGGGGGGAGGTTCCGCTTAGCGTTGTTAAGCGTGTGTTTACATGCAGTCGAACTGAAATGCATTTGATTGGCTACTTGGCTACTGTAATCCTCATCAGTGCATTTCAGTTCGAGATATTCCCAGTTCACGCTGAGATCTCGGGGGGTCCACTTATATATACACACAAATTTGACATAAGGTAGAGAATTAGCCAATCAGATGCGTTTTAGTTCAAACGCATATAAACACATGCTGAACAATGGTAAGTGGAATCCCCCCGAAATTTCGGCCTTAATGTGCCGAGCATCTGGCAGGCCATTTCCATTAGGAAGGGCTAAGCTTCCAACTCTTGCTATTATATATTCTTGATTATACTTATATTTGGTGCCTATACATGTCCTAGAATCAGTAAATCCGGAATTGTTGTAAACAGCTAAAGAACGGTTAATTTCATTAGACACATTTTCTAGAAACGAGATCAGCTCCACTTTTTGGTGCTCTAATGTAGCTTTGAAGCGACAACCCCTTGCTATTGTGTCAACTAATGTATATATGTAGCTTTAACTTTAAAACATGAATGAAAACTGTTACTGAAAAAGCAGCTCCTCTTGCAATTTCTGTGTGGTTCAACTCCGCCGGGAATCTAACCAGGGAACCCCCGGACTACGGAGCCAGGAGAGATGAGCACATACGCACCTTACTTCTAAAAAACAGAAATCGAATAAAATATTTCGTGGAATGCGAAGTAATTTTGACGCGGTTCCTTAGTATCTGTTTGGGCCGTGGTTTCTATCCTTCTTCTTTATCTCGATTATTATATATATCGTGTATTCTTCTACAGCCATCGTGCACCACCTGTCAGTTTGAGCTTGTCTCGCGGGGTGTGTGTCTTTGGCAGGGCTATATGCATATTCAAAAACGTGTCAATGCAGTTTGGGAACAAAATCAAACTTAAGCTTGGTTCGATTGTGCTTGGCTGGCTCAATCGGTAGAGCGTTGGCCTAGACAGCCAAAGGTTGTGGGTTCGATCCCCACCTCAGGCCCGAATTTTTCGGGTTGGAGGTGCTGTAGTGACAATCTTTCTTTCTTTCGTTTATTATCGTGCATTCTTCTAAACACACTAACCCTATTATTTCCGCCATACAGTTTTAGCTGAGATATAAATAAATACCATAAATGGTGGATTTACCTCTGCTTATAACTTTTCTGCTACGGTTGCAACCAGACAACTATAGTTACTAATAATTATTTTTGGCTATAAACAACCATATAGTTCGAGTCATGATTTCATCTTTTACAGCTATTCGCTTATTTCAGTTTAAAGAAAAGAAAGAAAGAAAGAAAGAAAGAAAAGAAAGAAAAGACAAAGAAAGAAATGAAAGAAAAAGAAAGGAATTTTGTCCACTGAATAATTTTAAACTTTGCCATCAATCAAACAACAATTACATCAAAACTGGAGTTAACACACACCCTACTTAGTCTGCTTCTTTGAGGAAACCCTCAATTTCTAGAGATTAGCATCAACTTAAGGCGCAGGTCAAACAAGCCGAGGCATAGATTTGACCTTTGAGTGTAATTTTATACGTTTGTCTGTCAATCATTTTCAGTGGACAACCAAGAAAGTGAAAGAAATAGCAAGAAAGAAAGAAATGAAATGAAAGAAAGAAAATTAAAGAAAAAGAAAGAAATTAAAGAAGGAAAGAAAGAAAATTTATACTAAAATATGCGAATAGAAGTAGAAGCATTTGGCACTGGATACCCGGAACTGGGGAATTTATCTGTGACGTCAAATTGATACACTCTATACAATTGTGTCTGATACATTTTTGTACCTACGGTTCAAAAACAAAACTACTGTTTAGTATTTATTATCAAAACTCATCAAAATTAAGTTATTACACAAAACATCTTAGCTCAAAGATAAGTATAGGTATATATTCTAAACGATGTATGAGCTAATGCTTCACAACTTCAACAGTTCCATCAATAAATCCGGCTTGTTGAATCGAATGTTATCAAATTCCGGAGTTTTTCGAAATTCATCCAAATTCGATTTCACCAATCCCAAACATTTCTTTTTCAGATCCTTCAAATCCAGCAAATCCGACAGCAAGAGATATTCACCAGCCAACGTCACATCAACTTTCTGAATCAGAAGTAGCTCAGAAAAGGCAACCAGATCAGGCAGCTCGTAACGGTGGCCCAACAAAGCTAAATCCTTGGGATTGGATGATGTCTAAAAGGCACAATTTAACATAAACCTAACAAAATCAAAAGTTTCAGTAAAAGGTGCCTAGGCTTATCTGCATTTGGACTGCACATTACAAAGAGTACATAATCAAGAGTCTATAATACCAAGAGTGGGAAGCTTGACCGTGGCCCTTCCTAATGGAAATGGCCTGCGAGATGCTCGGCACGTTAAGGCCGAAATCTCGGGGGGGGGGGGGTACCACTTACCATTGTTCAGCATGTGTTTATATGCGTTTGAACTAAAACGCACCTGATTGGCTAATTCCCTACCTTATGTCAAAATTATGTGTATAAGTGGTCCCCCCGAGATCTCGGGGGGGGGGGTACCGCATAGCGTTGTTAAGCGTGTGTTTATATGCAGTCGAACTGAAATGCACTGATGAGGATTACGGTAGCAAAGTAGCCAATCAAATACATTTCAGTTCAATCGCATATAAACACACGCTGAACAACGCTATGTGGTACTCCCCTGAGATCTCGGGGGGGGTCCACTACACAGATTATTTTGACATAAGGTAGGGAATTAGCCAATCAGATGCGTCTTAGTTCAAACGCATATAAACACATGCTTAACAATGGCAAGTGGACCCCCCCAAGATTTCGGCCTTAATGTGCCGAGCATCTCGCAGGCCATTTCCTTTAGGAAGGGCCAAGCTTCCCACTCTTGGTATTATAAACTCTTGACATAATACATAAGAGTATGACAAACGTCATTCGCTATGTAATATGAACTCGTTACATCCCGTCCACGCTATCTGCTGACCCTGACCCCCCCCCCATAAATCAGCCCCCCCTTGACCTCGCCCGTTTGGGAGGGGTTTCAATTCAATTCAAACAGATTCAATCGCAGCTAGACATTTAGGTAAGACATACCACGGGGTGAGGGGGTCTGATTTATGGGGGGATGGTCAGCCGATAGCGCGCATCAGATGTGTAGCGAACTCATAATACATAGCGTATGGCGCTTGTCATACTCTTATGTATTATGTACTCTTGATACTAACAAACTACAGTTCTGCGACAATACTAGTGTTGTTGAAACTTGAAAAGCCTGATGGAAAACGGTCGGCTAACAGGTGCAGCCTGCCGCCTCAAGCCGTCCAGTCGGACCTATTTCTGTGGTTTACTAGAATTGCCTCTGCAACTAGACTTTTATGCATCATGCCGATACAACAATGCTCATTTCTTGTCCCATGTCATTAAAGCCCAAACCCGGCAATGCTAACCAGCTGTGTCTGGTATCATTAGAAAGGCCAGGATGAGGACTGTGATTTGTTGGAATGGAATTAGAATTTTGATTTAAGGCCAGTTTACACTACCAGACTTTCACCAGACCAGACTTGCACCAAACACAAGTCTGGTGGAAGTTTGGTGAAAATCTGGTAGTGTAAAGTGAGACCAAACTTCGACCAGACTTCTGCCAGACCTCCACCAGACTTCCAAACTCAGTTTGGTCTGGTGGCAAATTTCACCTGATGTCTGGTGAAAACAACCAATCAGCATTCGCATAAACACACGTGACCTGACTGTCATAGAGTCTCCAGAATTGTTTGCTTTTCGTAGTGCAGTATGTTTTGCTGGGTCTGTTTCGTTGCGCAAAGGTTGTTAATTATATTATGGCTATTTGGACAACTGAAAAAGAAACGGATCTTTAAACTACTATTCAGAGAACACTTCCATATGGATGTTCAAAGACAAAGGGTATTGCGGAAAAAATTTGAGAAATGATCTCTACAAAAATTCTTTCAAACAATAACCGATTCATCCATTTCAAGTAATTCTGATATTCATATTTTGAAACAATTTTGAATGAGTGAAATGTTTACTTCATGCTAGATATCGCAGAGTTGGGACTAGTCGATGTTCAACTGAGATAGGGTCCCTCAGAAGGTTAGTTTCACGCATGAATATTCATTTGTAAATGTGAGGGAACACTCACAAATGGATTCACCAATGTTTTTAAGCTTGACGCTCAATTTTTTCGAAATGTGATTGGATCCCTCTCAAAGATTGTCCGAAGTCAGGACAATATCTGGTGAAAGTTTGGCGTGTCAAGTCTGATAGTGTAAAGTACAAGTTTGGTGAAATTTTTTCACCAGACTTGAGTTTGGTGCAAGTCTGGTCTGCTGAAAGTCTGGTAGTGTAAACTGGCCTTTAGGCTTCTAAAATTTTTTAATTAATTTTTGAACATTTAAAATTTGAAGCCATTTTAAAAGCGGGTCAAATTTTAAATATTCAAAAATTGATTAAAAATTTTAAAGACCTAAATCAAAATTCTAATTCCAACAAATCACAAACCTTATCCAGGGCTTTCTAATGATACCAGACACAGCTGGTTAGCATTGCCCAGTTTCGAGATTTTTTGACACTACTGCAAAAAAGTGAAACTTTTTAAGTTTCCTATGTTTAACACACGAGACCTCAACTTAGAGGTGAAATTACGCAACAATCGTACGACCTACAACTTTAATTTTAAAAACTCATTAAAATATATATACCGTTTGGACCATAAAATATGTAAAAATCAACGAGATCGGAGAAAGTCGAAAAAATGAACAAACTTTGGACCCCCCTTAAGGAGCTGGTTTCCTTTCAGGTATTTTTTACTCATACGACTTTAATCCTTTACGTAAGTGGCTAAAACTTACGAAATAACCTATTTCCGTGTTCTCTAGCATTCTGGCACTAGTCCCGTATTTTTAGGCCAAAAGATAAGAAAGGTTTGGTTTTTGGCCTTACGCTCCCAGTAGGTAGACAAGACACGGGATTGGTTGTTATGGCTGGAAAGAGTACACGAAAATGAACTTTTTGCTTTTCCAACCTTTAGCTATCTCCGGTGGTTAAGTCAGCATAAGCAAAAACTGTTTTGAGGGTCAAAAATGGCCATTTGTGACGAAATCAGTTTTCTCAAAATTACAGCCACACGCTAAGGACAAAGTTGGCTTATTTATGCTCAATCGATGCATCGTCCAAATGCACATTATAGTCAGACCCGGGATAAAAAAACACCCCCAAATAAGGGTAAAAAAACGGGGCCGCCCTAGAAGCCTGGTAGACCCGGCGAGAAGCCACCCTAGATGAAGATGACCACAAACTATAAGTATGAGACCACTGGACCAAATAGAAAGTTTTCAGTGTAATTTCAAAGTTGACCCCCCCAAAACCACCGCCAAAAGCTAAAGGTCATATCGGAATTTCTAAACTTCTCTTGCTAGCGTGGAGAGACTCCGGGCTCCAATACTGTGCATGTGGGTTTGTATTGGCCCCAAGTATTAACACACAAGACACCATATCCCCTGCTGCATTGGGGCTCCACCAGCTGACCATTTTTTTACCCCCAAAATTTCGCCACTTTTCGGGTAAAAAAGGGTCAGAACCCAGCAAAAAATTTTTTCTGAAGCAGTATGGGGGTTTTAATGCGTTTAGAACGCTTAAAAAGCATCGATTAAGCTTAAAAACTTTTTAAATTAGTCAAAGCCGGCCATTTTTGAATATTTTTCAAAAATGGCTATTTTTGCTTATGAAACCTGATTGGTTGATGCTAAATAATTTTTGAACTTTTCAAATCGATAAAAATTGTTACCAATTCATTATAACTTTGGTTTTTTTGGCCAATTATACTAAAGTTGATGCGCTCTTTCACCTGGAAGCATCAAGTCTACACCAGCGCCAATATTTTTGGGTGATTTTTTTATACCACAAGCCATTTTTTCTTTATATACCATTTAGTCGGGTAAAAAAATCACCGATTTTTTATTAATCTGAGAACGTGTGGTGCTAGGAAAGATTTTAATACCTGAATCGATAGAGGGCAGTGCCGTGCACTTACACGCGAAACCGCTTCCAGATTGGTCAACATTTGCGAAAGTTAGAGGCTTAAGGGGGGGGGGTCGCCAATTTTCGACTATCTCCGATTTTTCTCATTTTCACATATTTTGTACTCCCCATGGGTCCGCAAAACAAGACAGCTGCGTTTGTTGCAAAACTTTCCCTATCATTCGCAATAGTCCTCCAAAGGTGACAACGACATGTGTTAAACATAGGAAAACGAAAAAGTTAGGAAAATTTCGCGGTAACCAAAAGTTTGAGCGCTGTGCAAGAGCAAAAGAGCTATAGCTTGCCAAAATGTTAATCTGGACTAGGTAGCGTGTTAATATCTATATGAGGAGTTTTTGCGTTAGCTCAGCGAATTTCCAGAAATTTTCAAAGTTGGGTGAAGCCGGTTTTTGCATAAATTTGACTTAGAAAAACGTCACCAAAGAAATGTTTCGTCGTGGCCTGAACTAGCCGTTTACTGCACAGATTTCGCGTATAGATACTAACACAGTACACAAATAGAGGTTCAATTTGCGTACGCAAAATCCATGCTGCTACTTGTGGGTAGTTCACACTTTTGGTTACCGCGCTGGCGTTTTGCCTCAAAATACGTCATTTTCTCAATTTTAGCCGAGCTATTCCAACCAAATTCGGTGTGCCAGTTTGAACATATGAAAGGAAGTTCTGTGCTAAATTTCACTGCAATTGTCGGTGTTTAACTGTGGACGCATGCCTCAGTGCGATGACGGAGGCCTATGGTCAAAAAATGGCAAATTTTCAAATTTTTCAAATATAGCCAAATTTTATATCAAATTGAAGCTCTCTATGTCCTGAACATTTTATCTTCTTGCACCAAGTCTCTACAAAGCAGTATAAGAAAGTTAAAGCGCATTAAAGTTTGAAGTAAATAACAGTCGGAAGGAGCTTGATCAAATCGTTCAAACGCCGTTTCTCGCTCGTTGCTTGGCATGTCATTGTCATTTGCATAGCAATAAATAGCCCAAGATAGAGGCTTCAATTTGATGTATTGGCCATACCGTAGTCTTTTGTCATCCTATGTGTACACGTCTTCGAAGCCCTTAGCAAGGCATAGTGGCGTACATACTAAATTGTAGGGATTTGAACTGCAATATTTCTTAACAGGATTGAATGCCTATTAGCCGGACTTTGTAGCTTTAAGCTAGAGTTTTGGCCGAAAAGCCGTTTTGGCAAAACTGCGATTATTTTGTTTCAAACATCGATTTCTGAAAAACTACTCAACGGATTCCGGAGATTTTTGGCATCAAATAGAAATTCGCCCTTCTGCGGAGGGACGTTTTTCTTGGTTTGGGCTAAAACGTATATATCGAGCAGCAAGAAAACTCAATGCGAAGTTGCGAAATTACGTGTTACCGTGCATTTGGCCGAATTTCTCGAACGTTAAGACCTGCTGAGCCAAATCCAATAAAAAGTCCTTCGGCCCATATGTCCTTCATATCGTGGCACAAAAAGAACTTTCGGCCGATTTTTCAGTTTTGAGAAATCTATGTTGAAAAATGTTTGGTCTATATTCATCCTGTTAGATGTCAGCATGTCGGAAAAATTTCTGCTATTTTTTGCTAATTTTGCCAGTTTTGTAAGCTCGTGTGAATGTACAGATAATAAGCTTATAAAGCTCTTTCCAACTCCCAAAATTGCGAAAGTTATAGCTTTTAAAAAATCACCACAAAAGGATACTACCACCTTAAGTCGAAAATGGTTTAACTTGGCTATCTTTAACACATGGAATTAACCTGGGTTTCAGTATTGGTAACGTCGGCCCAGATTGGGGTTGGAAATGAGGTTGACCCCAAAAGGAACCGAGTTAAATCCATGCTAGCTGGCTCCACTGATTCCTTGAGCTAATTGGGGTTAAAGCCGGGGCTACCTCTAAGGATAGCCGGGTTAAGCTACGCCAAGCCTATAATTTACCTATAAGTTACCCCCAAAATGGGCTTAACCCAAATTAGCATTAAAACGTCGGCCCCAGGATAATAATTATTATTACTAAGGAGGGAACTTCAGCCTAGGCTAATTTTTCCTGGGAGAAAAGCAAGAGGAAAATCAACCTGCAGGTTTATTCTTCCGGAGGACAAATTTGCATAGGCTACGTATATGGTTCCGTGGGAGGGTGGATAAATGATGAAAACTGGGTTACTTTTTGTGACCCATGACCCACTCCACCCAAACGGAAATTTGACCCAGACCCAAGGCGACCCATAAAATTTTAAAATTTGGTGACCCAGACCCAACTGACCCAAGAATTTTTGTGACCCAGACCCAACTGACCCAAGAATTTTTGTGACCCAGACCCAACTGACCCAAGAATTTTTGTGACCCAGACCCAACTGACTCCAAGAATTTTTGTGACCCAGACCCAACTGACCCAAGAATTTTTGTGACCCAGACCCAACTGACCCAAGAATTTTTGTGACCCAGACCCAACTGACCCAAGAATTTTTGTGACCCAGACCCAACTGACCCAAGAATTTTTGTGACCCAGACCCAACTGACCCAAGAATTTTTGTAACCCAGACCCAACTGACCCAAGAATTTTTGTGACCCAGACCCAAATGACCCAATATATAATCACGTGACCTAAACTCACTCGTGATTGTCCTTTAGTGCAGTGCTTTTTTAAAGTACCGTAATTTTATGAATTTTTGGAAGGAGGCAAAAATAAGTACATTCCACTCCTTTTGTGAAACTAGGTCAACGGCTTGGTTTTGTTACAAACAACTTGTTAAACGTGGACCGGCGGTTTTCAACTTCAATTTATTAAGTTTGCAACCTCAGACAAGTTTTTTAGTTGAAAATGAACGTGTAATTTGTATGAAAGTGAAAATTTGACAAGAAAATGTAAAACGAGGGATCTCTCGCGATTTCCCCCCTAAAGCCCTAACTTTAGATTTTTGACCAATAACCAACATTATTTTGCTGGTCAACTTTGTTTATGAGACCTGAGTGGTTGACGCGACAAAATTAAAATTTTAAAATCAATATAAATTCACCCATCATGTTACGTAGCTTTACTATGTGAATCCACTCAAACAGAAATCTACTGATTTCTGCGAAGTGAGTATATACTAAATTTAATAACATTGTCAGTGATTGCACCGAAGGCGCGGAAATATTTTAGAGACGGTGGGTTTAACTTGCTAAATTCCCACAACAAAAATTAAGAGCGGAACTTAGTTTTAAGATTTGGCAAAACCCCGTTGACCCAGACACAAAATGACCCACTAAAATTGCTTACCCAGACCCAAAGTCACCCAAAAGAAGCTTGACCCAGACCCACACTGACCCGAAGCTTTCACTACATTAGTGACCCAAGCAAAAATAGCGACCCAAACAAACTTAGACTTGACCCGGTGGCCCGGTTTAGCCCTGACCCGCTTACACGGTTTTCCAAAAAAGCCCAAAATATCTGAAAAAATTTTGATTTAGTCTAAAAACAACTGGATTTCTTACTCCCATGCTCTTCATCACCCTTACAAGAATGACTATGACATGACGAACGTTCAAGGTTTATAAAAAATTAAAAAACGGCAGCATTTTGTACACAAAAGTAAAACTCAATTGACAAAACCAATAAGTTATCCGTCGACACAAGTTTGGACTCTCATACCAGACTAATCAAAAAAGAAAGAAATTAAAAACGATAGGAATTTTTAAAATTTGGCTTTTATCTGCACCGCGTAATTTAATCAGTTATGTTACCCTGTTGGCAAGAATAATTTTCAAACCAGGTAGCTCTAAACAGATCTATGCAGTATATACGTATATATGTGTGTATATATATATATACATATAATATATATATATAATATATATATATATATATATATATATATATATATATATATATATATATATATATATATATATATATATGACAGGATTTCTGAGAGATTCGACCTGACTTGATTGAGCCCCAATATTGATGTTTTCAGATTTCGCTTGTTCTCACATATATAATACTAGGAGACATTCTAAGAACTTCTGCATTTGCCGTTTTCTTCTACACCGTCTACAACTCTCACAGCAGCTTGTCAAAGTTGATGCATTTTGCTGAATTTCGACTTTTCGGGGTCTGCAACTTCAAAATTATTAAGCATGCGCTATGGGCTTTTGAATTGGCTCATACCGAAACCTGGGCGAAGGACTAACTTAATTCATTGAATCAGCCCCATTTCAGCTTTCTGTGTTTCCTGTGACACAAGTTTTTACACCAAAGATGGCTTTCTTGAGGGTAACCAAATATCACTTTTTCGAAGTTTTTTCTGCAAATCCCTAGAATAAAGGTTCGAGCCACAAATTTTCTATATCGTAAATTGTAAACCATATAGGTACCAATCAGATCCCAGGAGATCAGCGATTTTCATTTGGGAAAATGAGGCCGCACAGGCACCCGAATTTCGAAAAATCGCCGTTTTTGAGCCCAAATCAGCGATTATGGCAACTTTGACCCGCCATAGCGGACTAATGAAAACAGATATCTGCGTAATATTTTAGACATATAACCTAGGTACCCTTGACAATGTTTCGGGCAAGTTTCAGCCAAATTGGAGAAATTTTATTTTTTTCGATTTTTCATCCCCCAGAATGGGCCGAAAAATCGAAAAAAATAAAACTTCTCCGATTTGGCTGAAACTTGCCCGAAACATTGCCAAGGGTACCTAGGTTACATGTCTAAAATACTGGGCTTATTCTAGGGAATTTTTCTTGGGGGGGGGGGCTCTTTGGGGGGGCCCCTCGGGGGGCGAGTCATTCTTGGGGGGGCGAAAACTTTTCAAAATTTTTCTAAAAACATGCTAAAAATAGCGCTATTTTTATAGTAATCGCCAAAAAAGTTCGTTTTTGGTGCAAAAATAGTGCTTAAATAGGCAAAAATCGACTAAAAATCTCCGGCGAAGCCGGAAAATTTTTGAAAATTTGGCCTTCTCAGCGATTTTTTCAGGGTACCAAAAGGGGCACCCACTTTTTTTGGGGGGGGGCGATTTTTGGGGGGGAACAATTTTTTTGGGGGGGAAGGGTGGTTATGGGGGGGCACCCCCCGCCCCCACTAGAATAAGCCCAGAAATATTACGCCGATATCTTTTTTCATTAGTCGGCTATGGCGGGTCAAAGTTGCCATAATCGCTGTTTTGGGCTCAAAAACGGCGATTTTGCGAACTTCGGGTGCCTGTGCGGCCTCATTTTCCCAAATGAAAATCGCTGATCTCCTGGGATCTGATTGGTACCTATATGGTTTACAATTTACGATATAGAAAATTTGTGGCTCGAACCTTTATTCTAGGGATTTGCAGAAAAAACTTCGAAAAAGTGACATTTGGTTACCCTCAAGAAAGCCATCTTTGGTGTAAAAACTTGTGCCACAGGAAACACAGAAAGCTGAAATGGGGCTGATTCAATGAATTAAGTTAGTCCATCGCCCAGGTTTCGGTATGAGCCAATGCAAAAGCCCATAGCGCATGCTTAATAATTTTGAAGTTGCAGACCCCGAAAAGTCGAAATTCAGCAAAATGCATCAACTTTGACAAGCTGCTGTGAAAGAGTTGTAGGCATTGTAAGAAGAAAACGGCAAATGCAGAAGTTCTTAGAATGTTTCCTAGTATTATATATGTGAGAACAAGCGAAATCTGAAAACATCAATTTTGGGGCTCAATCAAGGCAAGCCTACGAGAGGTCAAATCTCTCAGAAACAGGTTTTTTTTTCAAAATCGGACCTGTGTAAATCTTGTGTAAATTTAAATTTCACTGTGTATTTTTGTTTGAAGCTGTGTAAAATTTAAAAGTGTCGTTTTTCAACTGTAATATAAAATAAAGTACATTTAGACGTTATTTTCTTGCTACAATGTTATTTTCGGATCATTCAAGCCAAAGTTATGCCAACTGCACTTGTGTAACATTTCGAAAGAAGCCACGCGGGGGGTCTGGGGGGCGGAGCCCCCCTAAAGTTGAAGAATTTTGTAAATTGCAATAGAATTCATAATGGAAATGTTTAAAAAGATTAATTCATTAAATGTCAAAAACAAAAAAAGATTGGACAAAATTCAAATTTTACAAAAAAACACTTCGCCTACTGAAACGATTTCTTTATTTTTCCAACTTTTTGGAATAATTTTTTCACAAACTTGCTGGTCACGTACTAGGGTTCGATGCTTTAACTGCTACTGAGGACAGCTCCATATAGTACAGACACACCAATTATACAACGGAGGGGTCTGGGAGGCGGAAGCCCCAGACCCCCCTCCGTTGTATAATTGGTGTGTCTGTACTATAGTGGGAGCCGTCCCCAGTAGCAGATCGAACGAATCACGTGACCAACAAGTTTGTGAAAAATTATTCAAAAGTTGGAAAAATAAAGAAATCGGTAAAACGAAAGTGTTTTCAAAGAAAATTTTGGATTTGTACAATCTTAATCTTATTGACATTTAATGAATTAATCTTTAAACATTTCCATTATGAGAGACTAGCACATTTACAAAATTTTCTCGAAGAACTCCGCCACGGACCCCCGCGTAGTAACTTTCGAAATGTTACACAACTGCAGTTGATAAAATTAATGACTTGAATGATCGAAATAACATTGTAGCGAAAATAACGTCACAAATGTACTTTTATTTTATATTACGAAAAACGACACTTTTAGAATTTTTTGCACAGCTTCAAACAAAAAAATACATAGCAATTTTAATTACACAAGATTTACACAGGTCGATTTTGTAAAACCTGTTTCTGAGATTTGACCTCTCGTAGGCTTGCTGATTGAGCCCCAAAATTGATGTTTTCAGATTTCGCTTGTTCTCACATATACTAATACTAGGAAACATTCTAAGAATTTCTGCATTACCGTTTTCTTTCTACACCGTCTACGAGATCTCACAGCTTGTCAAAGTTGTGCATTTTCGAATTTCGACTTTCGGGGTCTGCAACTTCAAAATGATAAGCATGCGCTATGAAACTTTTGCATTGGCATACCGAAACCTGGGTCGATGGACTAACTTGGCGGCAACTTTCTGTGTTTCCTGTGGCACAAGTTTTACACCAAAGATGGCTTCTTGAGGAAGTAAATGTCACTTTCGAGTTTTTTCTGCAAATCCCTAGGGTAAAGGTTCAGCCACCCAAATTTTTTCTATATCGTAAATTGCTTCAAACCACTATAGGCCACCAATCAGATCCCAGGAGATCAGCGATTTTCATTTTGGAAAATGAGGCGCAGACACCCGAAGTTCGCAAAATCGCCGTTTTGAGCCCAAAACAGCGATTATGAAGCTGACCCGCCGCCAGCCGACTGATGAAAAAAGATATCGGCGTAACGTAGACTATTCTAGTGGGGGGGGGGGCGGGGGTGCCCCCCCTTTTCCCCCCCCCCCCCCAAAAAAAAATCTCCCCCCCAAAAATCGCCCCCCCCAAAAAAGTGGGTACCCCTTTTGGTACCCTGAAAAAATCGCTGAAGGCCAAATTTTCAAAAATTTCCGGCTTCGCCGGGGATTTTTAGTCGATTTTGCCTATTTAAACACTATTTTTGCACCAAAAACGGGCTTTTTTGGCGATTACTATAAAAATGGCGCTTTTTTTAGCATGTTTTTAGAAAATTTTGAAAATTTTTCGCTGATGACTCACGAGTTTTAAAATTTGAAAATTTTTAAACAAATTTTTTTTAGACATGTAACCTGAGTACCCTTGGCAATGTTTCGGGCAAGTTTCAGCCAAATCGGAAGTTTTATTTTTTTCGATTTTTCAGCCCATTCTGAATGAAAATCGAAAAAAATAAATTTCTCCAATTTGGCACTTGCCGAAACGTGTCAGAATTTTTAAATCTAAAATATTACGCAGATATCTGTTTTCATTAGTCTATGGCGGAGTCAAAGTTGCCATAATCACTGATTTGGGCTCAAAAACGGCGATTTTCGAAATTCAGCGCAATGCGGCCTCATTTTCGATATCTCACAGGATCTGATTATTGCCTATATGGTTTACAATTTACGATATAGAAAAATTTGTGGCTCGAACCTTTATTCGTTTGCAGAAAAAACTTCGAAAAAAGTGTGTTTTGGTTACCCTCAGAAAGCCATCTTTGGTGTAAAAAACTTGTGTCACAGAGCACAAGCTGAGAATGAGGCTGATTCAATGAATTAAGTTGGTCCTCGCCCGGAATTTCGGTAGATTCAAAGCCCATAACGTAGCAATAATTTGAAGTTGCAGACCCCGAAGTCGGAAATTGGCCAAAACTCGTCAACTTTGACGAAGCTTCTCTGTGAAGTTGTAGACATTGTAGAGAAGAGCGGAAATGCAGGATCTTAGAATGTCTCCTAGTATTATATGTGAACAAGCGAAATCTGAA
>JASAND010002384.1:0-26568 GCA_030248195.1 Trissonchulus latispiculum
TTTATTAAAAAAAGAGACATTGGAAAAATTCAAGAAAAATGAACAACACAATTTTCACTGATAAGCGAACAGGCACCATAAATATTTTACGATGACACAAAAAGAAAAGAAACAATCCCGACAAACCTTTACCAAAAATCCCAATGTGGGCGAAGCATCATAAAATTAGTGGCATACAAAATATGGCAAAGGCAGCAAAAAGTCCCACCTTCCCCCGTGAATTCCAACTTAAGACTGAGCCAAAAATTTAGCGTGCGCGCCTTTTATAGTGCGCAATTAGCTAGTCAAGCCAGAGACTGTACACAAAACCTTGCATTGACTGGTTGCATAGAGTTTCTCTAATTTGAATAGACATTGGCTGAAATAGTAGAAATATCTTCACACTGTAACTAGCTTGACCTTACCTTACAAGATGCTTAAAATCAGTGGTGATTATGTGTGGTGGTCTAGTACGGGTTAGCTCAGTGGTAGAGCGTCTGCTTTGCGACCGAATAGTCGATGGTTCGATTCCTGTCACTTTTTAATCATTCCTGTTTGGGAGCTTTCAGTCAGTCACTATAGCATTAAGACGTTTTTTGCTAAAATTTATCCACGGAAAATTTAGGTGGAAAACCACAAGATTTAATTATTTAATTGGGATAGATTATTATGACTAAATTCTATCAAAAAGTAAACAAAGTTGATTAAATCATCATTTTTTATTTTGATGATGGACAACTTAATCTTCGCCAAAGTTTAGTCCTTCACCAACGTGTTGTTCGTGGTAACGACTTTGCTGTAATGGTTTGCAATCAAGAACTGTCGAGTTTAGAGCGATGAAAGTTTAGGGGTGAAAATTTATGATACAATAGAAAAAGACAGTTTAAACTTTATAATGGGTGATATTTTATCGGCATTGTCTGACTTCATTAATTCCAGTTGCGTACGTAACCCGACCACTACTCCCAAAAAACAGTGTCTCAATTTCATTGCAGTTTCTGTTGTAATACAGCATGATGTACTGTTTTGTGCACAGTTTGAGAGCTCTGCTCTAAACTAGTTACGGTATATAGTATATGAATCAGTCCTAAGTGAAGATTATGTTTTTTGACAAGAGTAGATTATTTTATTAGGATGATGATTTTTGTTCTATGTCTCCTTTTATTAAAGAATTGCTGAGCATGATTTAAAGTCTAGCAGCATTATCTTTTGGCTATGACTCCGTCTGCAAAAAGTCGTCACGGCTTTCACGTAGGTGGTCTATAGTTCACGCTTTCGGTTCGAAATAACTAGATCTGTTTGAAGAGAATGGGTTAGAGTTAGTTTGAGTAGGAACTGTACTGTTACTGTAACTTTATTCTGGAGACTTTTGCTGGGGTGGGGCGCAATTGCCAAAGAGTAGCACTTTTGCGCCGTTTAAAACTATTCAATATTAAGTGTTAAGTGTTTAGCAATAAGTTGTATATTAGTATTAATCTTAAGTCATTTCTTAAATTGTGTTTGATGGAGAAATTAAAACGTAGGGGAATCTGCAGAAGATGTTAAGTGTGTTAAAGAGCCCATGTGTTAATAGTGTTATCTGTGTGTATGGTGCCAGATGAAAACGTAAACTGTAATGGCGGACAGGTTGAGATTTCGACAAAGCCAGAAACAAAATTGGATCTTCTGATTAATTTTTCAAAACATCTGTGTTTATTCCAGAACCTAGTTTTTCTGGTCACTAGGTGAACGGTGAACAGTAGGGGCCTTTTTCGGAAAGGGTAGAGTAAAGTTAAAATTAACTCGGTCCTTTTCATGAAAGAGTAAAGAGGAAAATTCCAACTGGAGTGGAGTTAAAACGAGTTAAAACAGTTAATTTTAACTCTTCTCTACGCTGCTCTACCCTTTCTTGAAAAGGCCCCAAGAACCGAAACGTCTGTCGCCAGTATAGGATTTTACTAATTCGTCTCTCACTTTATACTATATATATATATATATATATATATATATATATATATATATATATATATATATATATATATATATATATATATATATATATAATATATATATATATATATATATGAGCACAGTGAAACGTTTAAGGGAATTTTAGCTTAATGCTATGTTATTAATGTTTTCCTTTGCTCTAGTCGTGATTTCTCACTTTCCTATGCTGGTGGGATTAAACGCTCAAAGCCGAAAGCGGGTCGACGTATGTAGCTGGTTTTCGGTGGAGTTTTTAGACTCCAGCATTCAGAATGTAGACTGTAACAACTTGAGGCTTTTGGAAAATAAGAATATAACATCTGAAAAGAGTAATAATGTAGGCAAATGTTTTGTTAAACCAAACAGTCTATCTGCAGTTAGTTTTTTGAAAGCTAGTCCACTTAACGGACATTTTCGAGTGTCGCTTCAGCTTCATATTAGCGAAAAATCCTTTCTTCTGACAAGACGTCGCCGAGCCGAGAGTTAATTAGTGAAGAGGTGATGTTTTTAATTAGAGGAGTTTTAAATTTGCAACTTAACTCAGGACAAGAGTAGGGTAGGCATGTATAGGTTAGGTATTGCAAAAATGTGTCTTTTCAATTGTTGTCTAGTGTCTAGCTTGCAGCCAGGTTGTCCATTAGGTCTGCACTCTGCAGCTAATGTAAAGTTATAAATCATTAAGTCATATGTTTTGGCTAATGTCTCAAAGTAAAGGCTTTCTGCGAATGTTGCTACGATTAGGTAGACCCTTTTATATGTTGTTTGCCTCTTCAGCACTTAGTCTTAGCATTAATTTTCTAATCCTGGAAAGCAGTAAATCCTAGAAGTATGCAAAAAGTTGCAGAACCTTTTTTGGAGTTTACCTTTTTTCCTACAGTATTAAAGCGAACTGTAGCAAAAAAGTGTACCACCTGGGGCCGGTCCTATCAAAGTCCTTAACCCAGATTTAGTCGCTAACCCGGATTGAATATAGATTGGCAACCGAAACTCCGTCCTACCAATTCTTTGCTTAACCTGGGTTTCACAACGGGGTTAACAAGCTTTTTTGGGTTAGTGCTAGACCCGATCTTATCATGAACAAAGGATTTATAGTCAAGCGGGAAAAACCCACTCGCCAATGCGGGAAAAAACCCACCCCCTGTGTGGGCTGACCGGTATGAGCAATCTAGGATTTTAATAGCCTATCTTGAAGAGCATCCAAAATAACCCTGGAGGGTGTATTATGGTAGCTCCCTATGATTCCCTGCAAATTTTTTGGGACTTTGAAATTCTTGGAAATTTTGGTTCGACCAAGTGCCGAAATTTGGCAAACCTTGCCGGGCCACCCTGAACTACTGGAAAGACTTAGACCAAAGCGGATTATATGTACCCGTAAGGCATCTGTTGCGCTTCATGATGATATATGCCACACTACTCTGACCCCTCCGGTGCGACCTGGGGGTGACCTGGAGTTGGTGGGAAAAAAACCCACGGCGGAAAAAACCCCACTTTTCAAAATTATATTTTTTCTAACCATTGACCGGAAAGGTCAAACCAATACATACATTTGTTTAATAGAGCCTATAGATTAAATTGGTATAGATTTTACCTGGGTTCGTACTGTTATATGTGGTCCAGGGGTCTAAATCGGACACGGTGCCATTTCAAGCCAAAATTTCAATTTTGACCAAAAATGCTTATTTTTGCTTTAAAATGGGTCTAGTTTGGCTCTGAATACAAGAAAAACACGTTTTCTACACGATAGGATGCTTAAACTGCCGAAAATAAACAATTTTTAAAAATTTCCAAAATTTGCCTATGTTTATGTGTTAAAGATATATACAACATTTTCAAATGACCATATGACCTCAATTTTAGTACAACAAGCAATATTTTGTGCAAAAGGTTAAGTTTTCGCTGGGCCAACATTTTTAGTAAATGTAAACCTGCTGCGCAGTTGATTATTTGGCAATGGAGTTCTTACTTGCTTACAGAAAACATACGTGCAAAATATGTCTGAGCGGTTTTGAATGTTTGAGGAATTTACTTTTATACTTACATAATTTTGCAGCATAACAATTTGGCAGTTAGCATATACTACTTGACATTCATTTCTGCTGTTTGTGCATTTGAAAAAGTTAATGCTAAAAGATTAGGTAAGTTAGTATGAGTCATCCATCTGAAGACAGAAAAGATGTTTCCAGTTTTAGAATTCCATTGCTAAGTGAACTACATATATGCGTAAACTACATAAATCAGAAACAGAAGTTCTATAGAAACAAAAACAAGATTTTACACACAAATCATGCTAAGCCTATCTTAAATCATTGCCCACACGCATTTATGGTAATGACTATCTTTGTCAAGCAAAATGCGTGTGAGGGCCCGGGCCGAGCAAACATAAGAGACCTGCTGCGCTGAGGCGCAGCAGGAAAAACTAATATATGTTGATGCAGTTGTACTAAAAACAACCCGCTCTTTCATTTGGAATGGTTAGAAATGCTCCTGGCAACTTGCCAAAAATTTTTTGGGGTGGGTTTTTCCCCGCATATGGGTTTTTTCCCGCAGTGGGTTTTTCCCCCCAGTTTGGGACAATTTTTCTCGCTAACGGCACACCCTAGAGAGGTGTTCTATAGCTCATAAGAAAGCTTACGACTAGGTCTAGCTACCTGTGTAATCAGCATTTCGATATGTCAAACCATTAAAAAGTTCTGGCCAAAAATCTGAAAAGTGGGTTTTTTCCCGCTTGACTATAGAAATTTGGGTTCAAACAAGCTAAAACGTAACCCTTCACAAAAGGATTAATCCTTTTTTGCTCGTTCAGGCAGCCAGTGCTTGAAAACTGATTAACCCCTTTTGGCTTCTTCTAGCTTTGTCTAAAACTGAAAACGGGTTAACCCCTTTTAAACTCGGGTTAGCCCATCCATCCCTTAAGGTGCTGGTTTCCTTTCGGGTATTTTTTACTCCAACGGCTTTAATCCTTTACGCAAAGGGCTAAAACTTACTAAATAACCTATTTCCGTGCTCATTAACATTTTAGGACCAGTCCCGTAGTCTTAGGCCAAAAGATAAGAAAGTTTTGGGTTTTGGCCTTAAGCTCCCAGTAGGTAGACAAGACACGGGATTAGTTGGTATGGCTGGAAAGAGGACTCGAAAATGAACATTTTTGCTCTTACAACCTTTGAGCTATCTCCAGTGGTTAAGTCAGTATAAGCAAAAAACTGTTTTTAGGGTTAAAAATGGCCATTTTGAAGGAAATCAGTTTTTTCAAAATTACTGCCACATGTTAAGGACAAAATTGGGTTAGTTATACTCAATCGATACATCGTCCAAATGCACATTTTATGAATGCCTATTAGCCGGACTTTATTGCTTTCAGCTAGAGATTTGGCCAAAAAACCATTTTGGCAAAACTGCGATTATTTTGTTTCGAACATCGATTTTTCAAAAACTACTCGACGGATTCCGGAGATTTTCGGCAGAATCGAAGTTCGCACTTCTGCGGAGGGACGTTTTTCTTGGTTTGGGCTAAAATGCATTGAGTAGCAAGAAAACTCAATGCGAAGTTGCGAAATTTCGTGTTACTGTGCATTTGGCCGATTTTCTCGACCGTTAAGGCCTGCTGAGCCAAATCCAAAAAACGTCCCTCGGCCCATATGTCCTTCATATCGTGGCACAAAAAGAACTTTTGGCCGATTCTTCAGTTTTGAGAAATCGATGTTCAAAAACTTTTGGTCCATATTCATCCTGTTAGATGTCAGCATGTCAGAAAATTTCTGCTAGTTTTTTGCTAATTTTGCCAGTTCTTTAAGCTCATGTGAATGTACAGATCATAAGCTTTAAAACGATGCATAAAGCTCTTTGCAACTCCCAAAATTGCGAAAGTTATAGCGTTTCAAAAAAATCACCACAAAAGCACTGCACAAAAGGATACCACCACCTTAAACTGCTTGATTAGACTGGGTTAACTCAACCCGGAAATTTTGGGGTTAACACTAGCATGGGACCTAACCCGGGTTAAACTCAGCCCCGTTTTGATAGGACCGGCCCCTGGAGACACTTATATTGCTTCAACTGTGCCTGTGGCTTACAATTGTCCCATTCGAATCCCGCGAATCCCGCAAAATTGAATCCCAGGGAATCAACCCTTCCCTCTTGGGCGCTGAAGTTCGAAGTGACACATTTTTTGGTGGGTGCGCAGGAGAGCCATATTGACATACTCTTATCTATTATGTACTCTTGATACCACCACCTGGATAGGATGAATAGTTTCCATTTTTTCAATTTCAATCAGGTTTGTTTTTATAAACCGATGCGAACGTCGAAACGACCCCAGCTGCAAGAAACCTGCTGGAACTATGCATGCAGCTGTAGTAAAGGTTTTTTGTTTTTCAGGACACCCCGGCGTTCCTGTCGGTCTATCCATAAAAGTTTTATGTTTCAACTTTTATCTTCGAAAAGTTTTCTTCCTAAAATCGCTCTCATATTCTAACTAACAGCCCTTGTGATAAAGTTTGGCATTTATCATTTGCACATTCCAAGTAGACAGTCTTAAGTATGTGACACTGAAAACACTTTTGCCGCCATTGCAGGCGAAAATAGGACTGCTGCAAAACTACTGCAAACTTTTCCTCCATATGTATGATTTGACAGATGCAAAAAATTGCACATTTGCAATCTGCGATGCAAGCCCCCTTCCCCCCACCCTTCTCAAAACAAAATCTAGGGTTTCTGTGCTGCTTTTGGTTGCAGTTTTGCAGTGCAAGTCAAGCCAGCAAACCAACTTTAGGCTGGAATGTTTCCGCCTTTTGGGCAAAGCCATAGCTGTCTCGTTTAGGGTTGCTGTTGAATTTAGGTTTAAAATATTTCCAGGGGTTTGCTGTGCAAAAAACTTCCAACATTTATACGCATACGTATACGTATACTTTAGGTATATACCAACTTTTCATAAAATTTATTGCAAGTTTTTGTTCTATTGACACTTGTAGCAAAGCACTAATTTTTCGTCCCAGCCAAGGCGAAGAAACGCCGGGAAGCTGGGGCTTAGCTTTACTTACCCGCCTTGCGTTTGTGTTTGAGTCAAAATTTGCTAACTTTAGGTTTGCAAAAGATTTATAAGTTTTTGTGCAACTAGTTTCTTCTTCAAATCAGTTTAGTTTTTTGACACCTGTACAGCTGGTGACTAATACCTATTTTTCGATTTCCTTTAGGAGTTTTTTCAGAATCTGTCCGTCGTAGAATTTTTGATAATTTAAAATTAAACACCCCAGTTGACATTAAATTATGGTCTTTTTTCACGGTCCCCGAGAAACTGACTTACAGGTTTTTAAATATTTCGTATCATAGTGTTGTTTTCATTCAACTGTAAATTATGTAATCTATCTTTGGATGGCCTTGTGTCGGTGTTTTGGCGAACGTTTCGCTTAGGATTAAAGGCCAGTTTACACCACCAAACTTTTGCCAAACCAAACCTTGACCAAACTCAAGTTTGGCAAAAGTTTGGTGGAAGTTTGATGGTGTAAACGTACAGCAAACGTCCACCAAACTACCACCAAACTGCCAAACTAAGTTTGGTCCCATAGCAAATTTCACCAAACGTTTGGTGAAACTGACCAGTAAGAATCCCCCAAAAAGTCACATGCCTGTGTCTGTGCTATGTATATATTAAATATTATAATAATATTAAATACTATAATATTAAATGGAAAATTGAATAAGAACTATTAAAAATTAGAAAAGGAAGTATTGTACTAAAATTTTGCTAGGACCAAGTTTTGTATTTTGCCACTTGACTGTCACTTTTACCAGTCAATAGAACCAATGTTAATTAAACCTTTTAATGTTCCAATCGTTTACAATTTGCTTTAAACCAGAAAAACATCTGTGAATGGGGAAGCCTCTAAACTCAGGCCACCTATGAAAGAACCATTTTAATGTCGACAATCTGGAAGAAACTGTTCAAATAAGTTTAAGTTGGCGCTCATATTCTCTTTAATTTCATTGGTTCCCTCAGTTTGGTGAAAGTTTGGAGGAAGTTTGGCCAAACGAAGTTTGGTAGTGTAAACACAAAGTTTGCCAAACTTTTTGCACCAAACTTGAGTTTGGCCAAGGTTTGGTTTGGCGAAAGTTTGGTGGTGTAAAGTGGCCTTTAGTCTTTTATGGAAAGTTGTGAACGTATAAACCAGGATTAACGAACTAAATTTGGTTATCTGTAGCACATAAAATTAACAATCGTTGTCGCCTTAGCTGATTATTATTATTATTATTATATTATTGTTGGGTTGTCGCATTTTTTTTAAAAAAAGACAACCCTTTGTTATGGGAAAGTTTCTTTATTTATTTATTGGGTTGCCGCTTTTTCACAAAAAGGCAACCCTTTAACTTGGGTATGTCCGTTATTTATTTATTATTATTATTTCTTCTCCGGATTCTTGTCCCCCCCCTCTAACTTTTGATTGGGAAGGGGTACAGAGGTGGTTGATACCTCATTTTGAAGGTCTTGACTTGAACTGCTCCCGGAAGCGCGGGGAGCCCCGGGGGAGCAGAGGTGCTCCCGGAGCACCCCCGTGAGTAAAAATGAGTAAAATAAAAAAGTTGTCCAAATGAGCTAATTTTGGTATCGTTCGAAAGCTCTCGGCGAGTAATGAAAAAGTTGTAATAGGGTCAAGCCCTGAAAATGCACCCGTTTTGAGTTATGAGGCCGAAAATGGTCAAAAATGGCCAAAAACGGCCAAAACGGCCGTTTGAAGGGGTTTTCCGCCTTTATCTCGAGCTAGAGTCAACTAGTTGGCCTGAAATTTGGCATGTAGGGTGGCACCCGATGCGGGAAGACTCTCCGGGCACCTGGGTACCATAGTGTCACACAATTCGCAATTACTCGATACGGTGATGCTGCACATGGTCAAAATTGAAAGTGACGAAAACCCCCCAATATGGATATCATTCGAAAGCTCTCGTTGCGTGGATAAAACGTTGTAATAGGGCCAAGGCGTGAAAGTGTAGGAAAAATGAGTTACGGGGCCTCAAAGGGGTCAAAAATGGCCAGAAACAGGTAAAAATGGGTCAAAATTGAAAATTGTCGGATCCGATCGATACCGATGTCATTCGAAAGCGCTCGTTAAGTAGATAAAAAGTTGTGATAGGACCGAAGCTCCAAAATGTAGGACAAATGAGTTACGGGGCCCCAAAAGGGTCAAAAATGGTTAAAACCGGTCAAAATGGGTCAAAATTGAAAATTGTCGGATCCGATTAATACTGGTGTCATTCGAAAGCTCTCGTTACGTATATAGATAAAAAGTTGTAATAGGGCCAAAGCAGCAGAATGTCGGAAAAATGAGTTACGGGGCCTCAAAAGGGTCAAAAATGGTTAAAACCGGTCAAAATGGGTCAAAATTGAAAGTAACCGAAACCCAACAATATGGGTGCCATTCGAAAGCTCTCGTTGCGTAGATAAAAAGTTGTAATAGGGCTAACGCGTCAAAATATAGGACAAATGAGTTATGGGGCCTCGAATATTATAAACTCATTCTATAAGCAGAAAAATGTCGGGCGGGAACCACTTGATGCCTTTTGACTTATTTATTATTGTGTTGCCCGCCTTTCCAAAGGGAGAGGGCAACCATTACTATTGTCTGTTTATTATTATTATTAGCAGGTGGGTGTCCCCCCCCTAGATCTCGAGATTGGAAAGGGGTACAGGGTTGGTTAATATCTCATTTTGAAGAGCGTGAAAAGAAGGTGTGCATCCGTCAATTTCATCGCTCTATCTCCACCCAGTCGACCAGGACAGGGAATTTAAAATTTAAATTTTTAAAAATCGAAAGTGGTGGTTCTGGTTCTCTGGAAACGCCTATTATCAGTTGTTTTTCGAACTCGTTAGTCAAGATGAGCCGGTGTATTTGCTAGGACACGGCTTAGAATGGTATATCAAGTAACTTTTAGCGATATTTATTCGAAAATTCCTTGTCCCAACTGCCCTTTTATGGGCAACCATTTTCAGATGAAGGTGTCAAAAATGGTCAAAAACTTTTTGTCAGCGATTTGGATGAAAAGTCGGTCATAGGGTAATTCGGGGACGTAGATTCCAAATCTGCAATCGAAATTTTTCTAGCTTGTATGGATCTCGAGATATGACCAAAAGTTACACTGTTGGAGACCGCAAAAGTGAGCAAACAGCTAGAAACGCCTATTATCAGTTGTTTTTCGAACTCGTTAGTCAAGATGAGTCGGTGTATTTGCTAGGACACGGCTTAGAATGGTATATCACGTAACTTTTAGCGATATTAAGTTGAAAATTGCTTATCCCAACTGCCCTTTTATGGGCAACCATTTTCAGATGAAGGTGTCAAAAATGGTCAAAAACTTTTTGTCTCCGATGTGGCTGAAAAGTCGGTCATAGGGTAATTCGGGGACGTAGATTCCAAATCTGCAATCGACGTTTAGTCAAAATATCGCTTATCCCTACTGCCTTCTTAAGGGCAACCATTTGTATATTCAAGGTATACTTGAAAAATCACTTATCCCAACTTTCTGCTTAAAGGCAACCATTTGTATGAAGTCGTGCTAACAAAGTGTAATTGGAAAATCACTTATCCCAACTGCCTTTTTAAGGGCAACCATTTGTATGAAGCAGTATTAACAAAGTGTTATATAAAAATCACTTATCCCAACTGCCCTTTTAAGGGCAACCATTTTAGGATAAAGTTGTCGTCATTATTGTATTCGAATAAGACCAATCATATAACAGAAGAACCCATTTCTTGAACGAGAGGCTATCGAAGTCTTAGGAAATAAAGCTCTGACCCAAATGGAATTTGCAGGTGGGCAACACACTCTCGCAGTCGCTAGTTATTATTCATCTCGTGACCACCCCTGTCCCCCCCTCTAACTTTTGCTAGAGTGGACCGATTTGGCTGAAATTTGCAGTGGGGGTTGGGGGTCGGGTGAAGTGTTGACTGAAGCGCGGGCAGTCCGATATTTCCCGGATTCCGGGAATGGCGAATCCCGGAATTTTTAAAAATCGTAAGGGGGGACCAAGGGAAACGTAAAAATTTTTTGTCTCCGATTTTGCTTAAAAGTTGGTCATAGGGTAAGTCGACCACGCTGATTTCGAAACTGAAATCGAAATTTCCGGAAAATTTACGGATTTCGAGATATTGAACCCGGAAAATTCCGGATTTTGAAAAATTTCTCCGAACGTGGTCGATATGGGGCTCAAATGAAAGGGCTCGTCGAGCTGAACAACTTTCCTTCTTGCGACGTTTTCCGGAAATGTGCCTAGCGAAAGTTATGGCCGAAAAACTGAAAATCCGGGAATTCACGAAAATCCGGATTTTTAAAAATGTCTTTAAAAGTGGTCGATATGGTACTCAAATGAAAGAGCTCGTCGAGCTGAACAACTTTCCTTCTTGCGACGTTTTCCGGAAATGTGCCTAGCGAAAGTTATGGCCGAAAAACTGAAAATCCGGGAATTCACGAAAATCCGGATTTTTAAAAATTTGTTCAAAGTAGTCGATATGGTACTCAAATGAAAGAGCGCGTCGAGGTGAACAACTTTTCTGCTTGCTGCATTTTCGGGAAATGCGTCTAGCGAAAGTTACGACCAAAATACTGCTGCATTCTTCTGAAAAAACCCGTGTCCCTAAGGGAAAAAGCAGCGGCAACCCATTCTCGCTACTTCGCTAGTTTATTTATTATATCGGTAAACAATCTTGTCCCCCCCCTTTTTCTCGAGATTGGCTGGACCGATCGGGCTGAAATTTTCACCATAGTTGTAGGGTGACCTGAAGTGGTACCGGAAGTGGGGGTAGCCCGATATCTCCCGGATTCCGGGAATGGCGGCTCCCGGAATTTTAAAAAATGGTAAGGGGGGACCAAGGGAAACGTAAAAAATTTTTGTCCCCGATTTTGCTCAAAAGTTGGTCATAGGGTAATTCGACCACGCTGATTTCGAAATTGAAATCGAAATTTCCGGAAAATTTACGGATTTCGAGATATTCGCCCCGGAAAATTCCGGATTTTTAAAAATTTCTTTAAAAGTGGTCGATATGGTACTCAAATGAAAGAGCTCGTTGAGCTGAACAACTTTTCTTCTTGCGACATTTTCCGAAAATGCGTCTAGCGAAAGTTATGCCCGAAAAACTGAAAATCCGGGAATTCACGAAAACCCGGATTTTGGACTTAAAAATTTTTTGTCTTCGATTTCACTCAAAACTTGGTTATAGGGTAATTCGACCACGCTGATTTCGAAACTGGAATCGAAATTTCCGGAAAATTTACGGATTTCGAGATATTCGATCCGGAAAATTCCGGATTTTGAAACATTTGCTCAAAACTAGTCAATATGGTACTCAAACGAAAGAGCTCGTCGCGCTGAGTAAGTTTTATCATTACCGTATTTTCTGAAAATGTTTCTGGCGAAAGCTATGACCGCAGATTGGAAAATCCGTAATTTCCGGAAAAAACCGGAATTTTAAAAATTGTCCTAAAAGTTGTCAATATGGTACTTATTCGAAAGCTCTCAGCGAGTAGGGAAAAAGTTGTGATAGGGTCAAAGTCTGAAAATGTTCCAAAACTGAGTTTTAGCCCGAGCCAAGCACAGAGGAATAAGAGGAAAATGCGCGACAACCCGTTGATGCCGGTAGGATTTATTATTATTATTATTATTATTATTATTATTATTGTTGAAAGGTGTAACTAAGGGCCATTTCATAAAAAGCGCTTAAACGGCTTAGCTTAAAAGTGAATTTATTTATGAAAAGGGACGTCGGCTTAAACGGCTTAAATGGCTTAAATGGCTTAAACGGCTTAAATTTAAGCCGTTTAAGCCGACCCTTTTCATAAATAACCATCGGCTTAAACTTTAAGCCGAATCCTTTCCATAAAAAGCACACCGGCTTAAAAATGCAGTGGCTTAAAGTTAAGCCGTTTAAGCCGATCCCCTTTTCATAAATAGTTTTAGTTTAAGCCGTTTAAGCCGATGGCTTAAAATTCAGTTCAAATTGTCTGATTTTTAAGCCGCGTAAAATCACGCGCTTAAACGGCTTAAACCATGGTAGTAGTAATATTAAAACGTTCATAACTTCCTCAATATCTGGAGTAGGCCAATGATATTTATATCAAAATGAAGCTCATAGTGTGAAGAATTCAACGGCGTTATTGGCATGCTTTTTACTACTGGTAAATATTTTAAAAACAAGCCTCTACTTGAAGACTAACCTTCTATTTATCAGATTAACAGTTATAACAGTTTATTCAAGTCAAAAATATTTTTTGTTGACTTAACTCAGGTTGTTTTATGCTTATACAAGTTATACATAAATTCTCCAGCTTACAGCTTTGTTAATACTGCACTGTAATGCAATGCTGTACTCTGAGCACACCCACTTTTTGAGTCAGACCCGAAATCTTTTGAGTCATGATCGTTGGGCGGAGTACTCTCTCATCCATCCCTTACTCTTCTTTGGTCCTCTCTCTATTATTTCCGATATCCAATTATAAAGTGATGTGCGCGAGGGTAGCGCTGCACACAATTTTTGAGTCACGGAACGATATTCTGCTGAAAGTTTGTAAATTTATTCATTTTCATGATTCACTCATTAAAAACAATCCAGATTCGTTCTGTTGTAATAAATTTAACAATCTGGACCCTAAGGCGCCATTATTCCGCAGTTGAACCTCAGCTTTTCCGGGGAAGTTACATATTACATTTCTTGGAAATCCTCTTTAAGCTTTTGCTGCTAAGGCGTATTTTAAATTTTAAATTTTCAAAATTAAGCAAACGAGCAGGCCCCAAACAAGGCACTGGCCAGGCAGAGCCTAGTTCTTCCAGTGGGCATGGTTACATGAGATACAGTAAGGTCCCCAATTTCAGGTTGTGGTGCCCGAGGTTATACCAATAAGAAGAAAGTCGTGTACCACCGAAGGTCCCCCGGTGGGACTCGAACCCGCGACTCTTTGCGCACTGGGCAAAGCCTCTGTCGACTGACCTAGGAAGGCACAGTCTCATCAAGCTTTGTCGGAATTCGTGTACTATGTACTTTATACTTTACTGTATACTTTCACTTTCACTTTTACGTGTGTACTTTCACAACGTGAACCCACGTAAAGCAGAAACGTAGAAGTAGAAGAACAACTTTGTAACATCAACCACATTTTAATTTACGCAGAACTACAAAGAATTAGAATCCTACCAAACAACTATCAGAAATTCCACTTAATTTTTGAATTTTTACTATACAAGAATCCAACTACAGTTGTACGTCCCGTCTGCTCACCCAAAAAGGGCCGGTGTTACCGTAAAAACCTCAATGCCATTAAATTTCTTTCTAATGCAATATTTGATCTAGGATAAACAGTTGCATTCTAAACAGTATAAAATTAAAAAAATTAAGCCAAATTTTTTCTTCAAGTTTTTTATTTTAACTCAAACCCATTTTCTTTAGCTTTCCCACACTCAGAGAAATCCATGTTCAAAAATTACTTTTGTGTTATCACATGTCCAATTCAAACAGTAGAATTACGTCAGAAATACTTCATTTTGTTGTAATGAATACATTCCTAGCTTTAAAATAATTCCTATGCAAATCATTGTTGAACTCCAAGAACTGAATAAATTACAGACTTTCAAAGTTTGGTGCACATACCCGAACCAGTACCTTAAATGGCGCAGAATATAAGCTACGATGAAGCAGGAAGTTCATTTGCTTTTATATATTAATAGTCAAAATACTTTCATAAATAATAGGATTAAACGGCTTAGCTTAAACGGCTTAGCTTAAATGGCTTAAAAATCCTTTTCATAAATAATCGGTTTAATCGGCTTAAACGGCTTAAATTAAGCCGTTTAAGCTAAGCCGTTTAAGTCGCCTAAGCCGTTTAAGCCGTTTAAGCCATTTAAGCCGATTATTTATGAAAAGGAATTTTTAAGCCATTTAAGCCTTTTAAGCTAAGCCGTTTAAGCTAAGCCGTTTAAGCTTTTTATGAAAAGGTCCTTAGATTCACAAGAGCTTAGCAGACATGCTCTTTTCTTATCAAAGGCAACTATAAAAACAGTAGTGAAACATATCTCCCTTTTCGTAAAGTTCTGTAAAAGAATAATTATATAATTTAATAGATAGCGGTTTAAATCTTCTTGGACTTTCATATTTCATTTCATCTTTAATTTCCAACAATTATTATTATTATTATTACTACTACTATAGTATAGTCTGATCAATTATGTAATTATGTGAAATCGCACCTGGATCTGTAGACCATCGTACACAATCTTTATTATGTACTATTAACTTTTGGTCGATTAATCTTGCAATTCCTGAAAAAGTTTTCGTTTCTCTGGACCAGAAGAGAAATTTCCTCTCTATCAGAGAGAAAGTGCAAAACTTTACAAGTTTCTTTTCTCTACGGAAACAGGATTTAGGAAATGCAAATTTGCACATGTTACTGCAGCAATCGCTTTAGAGTGTATGCGTACACATCAGTAACGTCTGGAACCTTTATACTATATATATATATATATATATATATATAATATATATATATATATATATATATATATATATATATATATATATATATATATATATATATATATAATATATATATTCTTGCTGCCTCCTTCAAAGTTTACAACAACAACGACGTAATTGAACTTTTATAGTTGTCTCTGTGAAGATCAGTTTACAATTCCTATTCTGCGCACTGTTATGCAAGCAAATAGGTGCTATAAGGTTAAGATTATTACATACATATATTTATTTGCTTTGGACTTGGGTGTTATCAATGTTGACTCTTATCAGCATATTAACGGTTCTTGGATCATATCAAGAGTAGATGATAGGAAGAGTGTGACACGGGACTCTTCCTAGTGTAATTGGCCTGTCAGATGCTCGGCACATTAAGGCCGAAATCTCGGGGGGGGTCACTGTTAACACAGTTAGCCATGTGTTTATATGCGTTTGAACTAAACCACCCTCACCAGTGCATTTCAATAGCAGCAGCTAAGCAGCCAATGAAATGCGTTTCAGTACAAAAGCATGTGAACACACGCCTAACAACGCTAAGCTGAGCCCCCTCCCGAGATCTCGGGGGGGGGGGTCACATTATACACGTAATTTTGAGATAAGGTAGGGGATTAGCCAATCAGATTCATTTTAGTTCAAACGCATATGAACACATGGTTAACTGTGTGAACCGTGACCCCCCCCCCCCCCCGAGATTTCGGCCTTAATGTGCCGAGCATCTGACAGGCCAATTACATTAGGAAGAGTCCCGTGTCATACTCTTCCTATCATCTACTCTTGATCATAAGAAGCAAGTTAATGCGCTAATCAAATAAACATCTTATATATTTGTTTGTGGAGTGAGATAATGTTTACTTACAATTAAGTCAAGCATTTTTACTCGAAGCCTCTGACTGGCTACGTTTGGTGCTCAAGCCTTATTTTATTGCTATAAAGTTTTACTTTGCAAAGTTTAGTTAAAATCGCCGAAACATCAATTTTTGGGGAGTTTCGCGGGAAACAAGCTGTTGCGAAATGGCTTGCAGTATCAAACGCAGCGGTTGACTAGCTGGTTTAGACCTATGTCCTTTTTTTAGGATTAATATAGTTAATAGAAACTATCAGATCTGCCTGTGTTAGATTCCTTTAGCTAAAAATTTTTCCATATAGATTGTGCGTGGCGGCCGAGTTGTTGGTTAAGGCGTTGAACCTAAAATGGGTGATTAGCGGTTCGAATCCCCGCTGCCACAAGTCTTTCACAAATCCACTTGAGCAAGGGACTAAGCACTTATCGGTTTGTCGTGGGCTCTAGCCGACACAGCTAAAGCTATCCATGCTTAATTGGTCGGTAAATGGGCACCACTCACTACGGTGGGAAGGTAACAGGAGTCCGTGTAGGGCGTAAAGTCTTCAAGGGCAGGCCCCCCCTTCCACGGATGCAGTCATCATTTGAGCTGACACTCCTGGCTCTACGGCTAAGAATTCGGAGACAGCCCCTTGACCCGGAGGCAGGGATGGAGAAATTCTCCAGGGGTAAACCTTACTTTTACCTTTTTCACCTTTTCTACGTAAACCTAACACTTTATGGCAATATTTTCGATTATTCGTTCCTGTAAGAATGTATAATTATTCTGTAGTCTCGACTGTAGTATATTGTTTAATGTTAACAAAGAGTGAAAGACGCCCCCTTGCAAAGTTGGATATTATTGTTTCTGAAGCTTGTTTCTGTGTGTCTGTCTCTTACGTAAGAGAACAGGACTTTGCAGTAGATTTTGACATGCAGCTGATTTCCTGTCCTGAAAAGTTTTAAACTTTTGACTGGACTTTAAGTTCTGAAGCTGAGTTGTAATCTTGTATGTTAATGTAAACTGGATTTTCTCCGTAGGTATCGCTTAGCGGCTGTTAAGATAGTCCTCTAAAGTTTTGGCTTCGGGAGGTTTTGACTGTGTTTTTGCGTACAGCCTTACGCATAGTTAAATGTAAATGTTTGGGCGTAACTATTATATATTTATTGTTTATAATCGGTTATATAATTTTTAACTAATTATATTGGTAATTAATAATTAGTAAAAGAGAAATCGCTGTCACTAGAAGACCGGTTGTGAGTTGAACATTTTCTGTCGGTTCAGAATTCAGATCAAATAATCCTATTTTTTGTCTCATGAAGCTGTTCAAATATAGAAGGTTCTAAAGTTTTTTGATAAAAAATCATTAAAAGCTTAAGAAATCTCCTTGAATTTTACTGGTCATGCGTCTGCCTTGCCTTTTTCTCATAAACTTGCTTTTTGCTGTTGTGTCTGCCTGCAGTTTAAGTTTTCCCAGAATTACCTGACATTAGCAGTCTCTCTATGGACAGTTTATCACATTTATCATGTCAACAATTTTAGCATCATCTCTTAACTTAATGTTTATTGCACCTGTAAATTGATATATAGACTTGTACGTGGGGGGGTTTACCACAGGTTGAAAGCTGTCTGCTCTGTTATGGCTCACGTGTGAGCTGTTAATCTATAGCTGAGAGCTGTTTTTTCCTGTAGCCTGTTTCAGATAGTTTTTGTAGACCATTTGCGCCTTTTTTTGCGAATTTATCGGCAACCCTTCATACATCAAACTCAGGTTTTTTCATCAGTTGCGGACCATCTCCGAGCTGGCTTATTTCGGGTTTTTACGGTTTTCCGGGAAACCATTCGTCTTTTTTTGATCAGATTCGATTTCCAAACCAATCTTGCTATCTCAACTAAATGGGTATTTTTTGCGGTGTTTGACAAATTGTCGGCCTTTATCAAAGCTCTATCGTAAAGTGACTGACAGCCAAGTGGTAAAGTCGAAAACACCATTTATCTAAGCAGTCTGTAAGAAAGTGTAACAGCTTTATCGCTGTCACTTGCCAGTTTTATTTTGCAACCATACGTAGGTGGGCAGTTAAATTTAAGTAGTATATACCTTTTCTAAGCTCTAAAAATAGGTTAACACTGCCGCAAATTAACTGCAGACTACTTTGCTTCAAGTCTGGGTTTAGTTGTGCTGTCTTTGTCTATCTAGTGTGGATTGATATTAGTAAAAACACAATGCACTTAATTTTTAAAACTTAAGTTTGTCTAAAAGTGTGGAAGGTGTTACAATTGTCGAAAGGTGTCTAAATTGGCCCTGTTACGTCTTGCGTAAGTTAAGACCATGTGGTCCTATTCACACAAATTAGTATATACATATTATATATATATATATATATACAAAATATATAAATGTTTCGCTGGCAAAATGTTTCGGCCCGCCAAAAATGTTCCAAAATTCGGCCCGGCCCGGCCCGCCAAAAGAAAAATTCCAAAATTTTACAAACATTATTATTTCTAAGGCTTCAATGCAAGATGGAGAGGCTAAATTATGCTATGAAATGTTAAATTTTGTCATAAAACTACCAGAATCAGTAATTGTGTAGCTAAATTTAGTGATTTTCCAACATTTTCTAGAGTTGATCCGCCCGTTTCGGCCCGTTGCCGCCCGCAGTTCAAAAATTTCTCGGCCCGGCCCGCTAACCAATGGAGGTCGGCCCGGCCCGACCGACGGGCCGAAATGCTCATCTCTAATACCTACCTACTTTTGTGTGTGTGATCTAATTGTTTTAGATTTCCCCTCTTAGATAGACTCTTATGTCAGTGTACCCCGTGATCATTTGATTTTTTAGAAAAATTGAAAAACAAAAAACAAAAATCAACACTCTGATTTTTGATTTTTAATTTTCGTTTTTTTCAAACAAAATCAAATATCAACGCTTTGATTTTTGATTTTTGATTTGTTGTTAACAAAAACAAAAATCAAAAATCAAATATCAAGTTTTTGAGAAGTGTCCGTGGATCATTTGTCCGTCTGATATTTTCAAAAATTCAAAAAACAAAAATCAAATATCAAACGGTTGTTTCCTGCGAGTTTGATTTTTGTTTTCTCAGGAAAATCAAAAATCAAACCGTTTGAGTTTGATTTTTGTTTTTCCTCCAGTATAACAAAAATCAAAAGCGCTAAGATCAAATTCTCGTCAACTTTGTTTCCTGCTATCAGAATAACAAGAAACTCGCAATATTTCGAAAAATCAAAAAACAAAAATCAAAAATCAAGCGGTTGTTTCCTGCGTATTTGATTTTTGTTTTTCACAAAAATCAAAAATCAAACCGTTTGAGTTTGATTTTTGTTTTTCCTCCAGTATAACAAAAATCAAAACACAAAATTCAAATTTAAAGCATTAGTGTGTTTCCTGCTGCAGAGATAGTATATGTGGCCATACTGTGGGTGTACTGGTGTTACTGGTTCTGCCTTGTGGCCGTGGGCAACAGTTTAAAAGTTGCAGTTTAACAGTTGCAACAGCAACAGCAAAAGTTTAAAGTTATTGGTTAAAAAGTTAAAAGTTAGGGCTGGGGTGAATTGCGTGAAACAAGGACACAACCAAGGGTTGAACCTTTTGGGATGGCTAGAAGTAACAAAAATGAATTTCCCAGCCACTTTTATAGAAAATCTCACGATTTTTAAGGAATTAAGCAGTTAGTGAACACATTTGATGTGAAAGTGTAAACATTTTGCAACATTAGATGAGCTCCTCACTAAATCATTATCGGGCTTGACCTTGAACCCTCTTCAGCTAGACCTTGGACCCCTCCGCTTCTAAACTCCTGGGTGGGGGCCTGGCGCAAGAGACCCATATTTTTGAAGGATAGAAACTGCAGTTTTTTGAATGAACTAAAACCGAAACTGAAACTCCGACTGAAACTAAAACTGAAACAAATTTGTGTTCGTTACTGAAACTTAAACTGAAGCTTGCTTAACGGTTGAACTCCTGGTTGCGTCCTTGTTCCACGCAATTCCCCCACAGCCCTAACTTTTGATTTTTTTAACTAATAACTTTAAACTTTTGCTGTTGCTTTTGCAACTGTTAAACTGAAACTTTTAAACTGTTGCCCACGACCACAAGGCAGAACCAGTAAAAATCGATAATTAGCTGCTCTGGCGAAATGGCTGGGTCAGCATTATATGTGTTTGCCCAAGTGCATATAATATGCCCACTTATATGGTCACATATATTATCTCTGCAGCAGGAAACACACTAATGCTTTAAATTTGAATTTCGTGTTTTGATTTTTGTTATACTGGAGAAAAACAAAAATCAAACTCAAACGGTTTGATTTTTGACTTTTGTGAAAAACAAAAATCAAATACGCAGGAAACAACCGCTTGATTTTTTATTTTTGTTTTTTTGATTTTTTCGAAATATTGCGAGTTTCTTGTTATTCTGATAGCAGGAAACAAAGTTGACGAGAATTTGATCTTAGCGCTTTTGATTTTTGTTATACTGGAGGAAAAACAAAAATCAAACTCAAACGGTTTGATTTTTGATTTTCCTGAGAAAACAAAAATCAAACTCGCAGGAAACAACCGTTTGATATTTGATTTTTGTTTTTTGAATTTTTGAAAATATCAGACGGACAAATGATCCACGGACAGAGAAGTCAGATGAAAACACTATACTAATTTTGCCAACTAAATAAAAAAATCAAAAAACAAACTCTTGTTATTTGATTTTTAACAATGAGACAAATATCAAAAATCTAATATCAAACTCCTGTTCTTAGATTTTTGTTTTTGTCCATAAAATCCATAAAATCCTGAATATGTCTAAAAATCCGGTAGAATCCGGCAGAGCAGATAAGATCCGGATATGCTCAAATGTATCAAGTCCTAACTTCGTAAATATGTATTACCGTACTCGCTTTAATTTATATTAATCAGAACTGTTCTCAATCTGTTTCTATTTCCGCATGAACCTGGAAGACCGACGTTTTCAAGTTTTGCAGCGTTGAATTTGAATTACTCTGTCACCGACTGATTTAGAACTTTAAGTTATTCTTTTCGTGAGAACATATGGCGGCATATTTTTGTGTGAAAATGAGCGAAATCCAAGGCTATAGATTTTTGACCAAATTGACACACCCTTACATCACCATCACTATCAGCGCGCTATTGCGCAGCATTTAAAATCAGTTTCGCAACGATAACAGTTTGGCTTGGACCTTTTTATGGAGTCCTCTAGTCATGCATAAAGCACGTCCAGTGTTGCCGAACTTCAAGATGTTCAACTGCAACTTCAACAGCACTTCAAGCCTCAACTGATATAAATAAATAAAATTATAATAATTGCAACCGGACAACTTTCATAGTTAATCATAGTTACACATCTGCAGCAGGATAAATAACTATCGATTTCACAGCGCAATACCGCCGATTTTGGTGGCCGGCCAACTTGTTTGTATTCATAGTGTATGAAAAGTGAATAAAGAAGGCACCAAAGTTGAGTCAAGTCTTAATTAATCAGGAAATAACTGGATATTCTGGATATTATTGCCTATATGTTGCCATGCATTAACATATAGGGACGAATCCTACGTGCGTCTCCTTATCGAACCAAGTCTTTGACCCAGCGCTGGAACTGTTTGATCCAGAAAGAGCAAGCAAAACTATGCATGAGTCAAAAACATTTAGCTTTGAGTCACGCATGGTTCGGCTAAAAAATTGACTTTGTTGTTGGTTCGCTAAAAGTCGTCCTGCGAACCAAGTTTTGAGTTATTAGCTCATTTTGTGCCAGCTGATAGCCCTTCAAGAGTACACCATGAGTCAGACTTCAGAATTTACTGAAATTGCAAAGAAAAGCGGAATTTTTAATTAGAATTACTAACATAACTAACAAACTAAGTCTAATTTGCTGAAAGCGGGAAATGGTCCGCTCACGTAACATGAGCAGTGCTGAGAATAAAACAGTGGTTATCCCGGGAAAACATTAAATTTTATTTTTCAATTTGCCACCTTTTTATTTGCAGCAACAGTATCACCAACAAATAGTCTTTTTTGGACGCAGCTTTAAAATAAACCAAATGGTTGAAAAAATTTGAATTTTGCACATGTAAAGATTGGTAAGTCGCGACTCCGTTCGCTCACCGAAAGTAGGACGACTTTACTCCAAAAACTAGGTTATCCCAGGTTGTCCTTATTTTTCAAAATTGACTAAAATGCTATTTTTCGCAGAGAAAACTAATGTTATAGGTTTGTGAATGGCTGTAGTTTATACATCTTCTAAAAAAGTTTATATAATTCGTAAATATAGAAAACCAATTATCTCTATTGTATTAATTGGTTGCATTTAATTGACAATGCTTTGATAAATTATTATCTTGCAAATATGCTACAGCCATTCAGAAACCTATAACATTAGCCGAACCATGCGTGACTCAAAGCTAAACGTTTATGACTCATGTATAGTTTTGCTTGCTCTTTCTGGATCAAACAGTTCCAGTGCTGGATCAAAGACTTGGTTCGCTAAGGACTCGCACGAAAGAAACCTGATTGTTAGGGGTTTATCCTAAGAAAATTTTGAGGGGCTTGTCTTGTACCGTGAACCCGAATTTTGAAGGGACATGCACCGTAAGCATAAACTAGGGTTATTAGCGAAACAAATTTGCAATTTCTTTAGAATTTTGCAACAAAATTATCAGTTTTCAGAAAAAATTCAAAATTGTGATCGATTTTCCTGAATTACGAAATTTCGGTAAGAAGCACCGGCAAAGCCGGAATTCTTTTGGAATTTTGGTATTAAAACTTTTCCGACCATTTCTGCTTACCCCTCGTCCAATTTTTCCTTACCCCTTGGTCCTGACGGTGGTAGAGCTTGTACCTTGCTCAGGCTGGGGAAAGGCGGGGGAAAGGACCAAAAACCCCCCACCCTCCCCCGTGTTATCCTATACTATAAAAACTATATACTATATATATACTATATAAAAACTGACAATAAAAACAAAGACAATTAATAACAAACTCTGGTTATTTGATTTTTGACAATGGATCAAATATCAAAATTCAAAAAACAAGCGATTGTTTTTTGATTTTTGAAATTTGTTTCATTGTGAAAAATCAAATAACAAGAGTTTGTTTTTTGATTTTTTATTTAGTTGGCAAATTCGTATAGTGTTTTCATCTGACTTCTCAAAAACTTGATATTTGATTTTTGATTTTTGTTTTTGTTGACAACAAATCAAAAATCAAAAATCAAAGCGTTGATATTTGATTTTGTTTGAAAAAACGAAAATCAAAAATCAAAAATCAGAGTGTTGATTTTTGATTTTTGTTTTTCAATTTTTCTAAAAAATCAAATGATCACGGGGTACACTGACACTCTTACTTAACCTACATACGTAAGCACGTGATATTCTGAGGATCATGCGATTACGGCGAATCCCAGAGTTTGAGAGATAAATTGGATTAGCAATATATCTACTGGGATCTGTTGTTCATATTGAGCTGAACCGGCCGAAGTTATGTCACATTTAGTTAAACTCTCTCTACTAGACAGATTTAACAGAAACCCAACGCTTGTAGGGAGCTTATGTGCTGTGCAGAGGACATACACACTCTGTATAAGATGTACCCACCCGTTCAGTGAAACTAGGATTATGTTGTCTCGCAACAATTTCAGCTTTTGACTGACTTGGTGAAATAAAGTTGAAAAGTTTGAGCTAAGATTGCTTTGGACCATGCATATTGCATATATACATAACTTGCATATAGAAAGATATTGTTAATGCTGTCAGAATTGTCCTTTTGCGTCATCCCCCCCTTTAATGGTAATTGTGGCAGTACCCCCATTTTGAGTCTACTGAAAGTCTAGCACAAGATTATGAGCCCGAAACTTTTCTCTGTCCCTTAAATAGGAACAAGCTAATCTTAACTATATGTTTGAGCCTTTGATTTCCTTTGTGTGGTGGGAAGCTTTAACCATCATCTTTGAGTTGACCCTATATGTGTAGCTACTATTTATCTGGGAGTTTTGCCAACTAAATGTAGGTATATACAACATTTCAACTGTTAAGATTCACATAACGCATTGTTTAGACAGGGGCTTGCCGCCTTTTCCTCACTCAAAGGCTTTAATTTGAGCATGACCTTTCATTTATGCGATCTGTTAAAAGTAATCCATTTGCCTCATTTTTATCGTAATCCTTAGTAGTCAGCAGAAAGTTTCAAGTAGGAATTAGTTTGGAGGGTTCCCTGTTACCGAGATTTGGAATTGGTTGGCAGAGGAGGGGACGCAGCGGATTGTTTGTATCTTAATAACCAGATTGAGGAGGGTTGAAAAAATTACTGCGGTTTTCTCCACCCGGCTTCCACCTCCGTCCAGTATTATCAAGAGTACATAATATATAAGAGTGTGACAGCTGTCAGGCCACATTATCAACACCCAAAAGAGGTAGCGACTTAACGGGGTCTAGGCATTGATAACATTGACCCCAGGAGTATATTACTGGGATGGATGTGAGGGAACTAAAAACTTGAAATTCGCAAATCCATGGTATATCATGGTAATCTTGTGGTGCATGGTACTTTATGTAAGCAATAACTTTTCCTTGCTGTGGAATTTTTGAAAAATGCTTTTTGCATACCAACAGTTAAGATCCAAAGCTGGCAAAATTCGGGATGAAAAATTCTGCAAAAATTGGCCAAACGTTTCAAGACTGCCAATTTATGTCTGAACAGTATATACTATATACATAGGCTTTTTTGAAATTTTTATGCAGTAAGTATATACCTACATAGCATGTGAATATTCATTAGAAGCTTTAAAAAGATGCATAGATCTCTTTCCAACTCCAAAAACTGAGAACGTCCATAACGTTCCAAAACCCACTGCACTAACTGAAAAGGATACCACCACCTTAAACCATTGTCTGTCATCATTTAAAACTTTGGGAGACCTGTTCCTACAATTTCTTCCTCCTGTTCATTGAGATTCCAAGACTCAGGTCTGTGTGGCGCCGGCGGGACTAAAGGGAAAGGGGAGAAGTCAGAGATTTGAAGAAATGAAGCAAAGACGACTCAAGGATAGGGAGGGAGTTTTGACTTGGAGATAAGTTTCAACAGATTGTAGAGGACTAGAACTAGGAGAGAGAGAGAGAGAGAGAAGTATCGGAAAAAGAGACCAACTTTATTTATTCTCCAGCTTTTCCATTCCGATGCCTACATTCTTTTCCAGGCTCTACTACAGCTCTAAGTCTGTACATAATATTTTTCCCTCTGTGTATGCTTAATATGCAAGACGCTTCCATATATTAGTGGCTCAGGGCATTTGCATATACATACTAATGTGAGGATAAAATAAAGATATACTCTTTTCTGGGGATGTTGCAGAACTGTCAAAGAAACTGTTTGTCTTATTTTGAATCTTTTGGAATCTTTTGAACTAATACCCGGATTGAACCACATACCCCGAATTGAACTTTATCCCCCAAACGTGTATGAAAAGCGAAAATTTAGAGGTTTTCAGCAGTTTTTGGTTTAATATTAGTTTTGATTATTTTACACATTTTCAAAAAGTTTTTAGAAATTTATGACATTTCAATTTTCCATAATTTTGTAATTTTGACCAGCTAATCAGCCTCGGGAAAATTTTACAAGGACAGCCAGCAAGCGACAGTTTCATCCACGGATTTTTTGGACAATATTTGATTTTTACACAATTGGGTTTTTTCAGGGCTAGCTCCATTTGTGTGCTACATAAAAATGATACGTACAAGTTTTCTTGTTGATTTATTGGATAAGCTAATTTTAAGACGTCTGTTTTGTAATTTAAAATACATCATATAAATTTGACATGTAAATTGTTGCTTTGAACTCTCCTATTTTCAAGAAATGTTTAAGTCGTTATTGTCCTTGAACTTTTATGTCATGACATGGCTAATTGCGTAATAGAAGATTTAAATTTCAGCAAAAAGCGCAGACAACCTCAGTCGTTAACTAGTTAATCGATGAAAACAATAATTAGTCATTAATTTCCCATCAAAGCCTTTCAATCTTGTTATTAAACTGAGTCTCTGGTCGGGTTTCACCTGTGAACACCTGTACAGTAACTTAATTAAATTATCTGAAGAATTACAGTAACTTTTATATGAAACCTAAGAAATAGGTTTTCCTCAATCCCTCGATACAGACTGCCTGGGTGTTTTTGGCGTAAAGTGAAACCTAGTCGGTGCTTTCATGGAAAATTAACTTCTAATCATTTGAAGTAAAGCTAAGTCACTGCTGTCTGATAACGTCATACCAGTTGATTATATACTCC